>CAUYQU010040831.1:0-148798 GCA_963574635.1 Cheracebus regulus | reverse complement strand
CTGAGATTTGTAGCGCTTTTTTGCCTGGGGATCTCCTGGGCCAGCTCCCTGATTCAGTCCCCCTTTTAATCTGCCTTCCCGTAGCTCCACTCGCCAGTTAAAAGGGCACACAGACCAGTGTATTTTGTACGGAGACCCGCCACGCCGCGGCGCCGGCAAAGCAGCCGCGCCGGCCGAAACAGCCGCGCCGGCCAAAACAGCCGCACTAGCGACCCGTGGGGATGCTCCGCCTGGGAATTTCCTGGTCTGGGGGTAATAAAAATCCGTCTGGAAATGCGGCGTCCACTCACCCTCTGCACTTTCACTGGGAGCTGCAATCCTGAGCTGCTCCTAATCCGCCATCTTGGATCTCTTCTCACAAGTTCTCTTTCAACAAATGAGACAATAAAAAATCTCAGCAAAGAAATACAAGTTATTTTTAAAAAGAGCCAGATTTTTGTTATATGACCATAAAGATAATAACAAAATAAAAGTAAATCTGGCTGATGATTTCAGTAACAGTTGTCTTATAAAAAATATTAGAATCAATAACTAAAGGACAGATTAATAGAAGTAATCTAAATAATGAAAGAAAACTGTCTGGAAAATAAATGAATAGAGACTCAGGAACCCATTAGAAACAACAAAAGGTCCAATGTTTATATCACCAGAGTTTCAAGGTGCAGACTAAGCAGTGGCACTGAAGGCATATTGTAGAGAGAAAGGCTAACAAACTTGCCAAATGTAGTGAAAGATACAAACCTACAGATTCAAGGACCTCAATATATTTTAAACATGTGAAACCAAAGACATCCAAGCGAAGACACTTCTAATAATGAAGTTCAGAAAACTGAAGACAAAGTCCTGAGAGCAGGAAGAGAGAAACTGATGGGGACAGGAGGCACAGAAATTCTAGGCAGAAAAAATGGGGCCCCATCAAGGGACTCACCCTCAAGTGGAAAAGCCTAAGACCACAGCCCAAAATGAGAACACATTTTCCCTTTTAAATGTTGCATTTTCCAAAATCACCCACGGCTTGCCTTGCTCCCCATCTTGTGCTTATAAAGACCCCAGCCTTAGTCAGCAGAGAGAAGAGGAGCAGCTGGACCTTGGAGACTATGGCTGGATTTCAGAGAGGAATGGCTTGACTTCAGAGGCACAGCTTGATGGTATAACTTCAGAGAAGAATCTGGCTGGAGATGGCTGGACTTCAGGGGAAGATTGTCTTCCTGCCCTATCCTCTTTTCAGCTCCCCTTCCCGCTAACAGCCACTTTCATTGGCAATAAAATCCCCCACATTTACCATCCTTTAATTCATTCATGTCATCTCATTTCTCCTGGATGCCAGACAAAAATGGCTGTCACACTTGCCCTTTGCCCTCACAGGTGGAAGGCAGCTGCCTCATGGGAAAAGACAGAGGGCTCACTGGGCTGTTAACACTTAAGCTATCTATGGATGGCAGAGTTGAAAGAGCACTGTAACACTCCCTCTGGGGTTTCAGGGTTGTGGGTACCCCTCAACACACTGCTGTGGGGCCTGCAAGGAGTTCACTCCTGCTGGGACCCAAAAGCGCTCACCCTGGCTCCTGCACCTGCTCAACTGTGTGCACCCTCCACCAAGTGGTGGAGTGCAGCGGCAGGTCAGAGTGAGTGGACCTGAAGCAACTGGCTGGTTCCAGCATTCATGCACTCCTGCTCCTGCCTTGTTCACTCACACACTCTCTACTGCAAAAAGTTGAAAGCTGTAAGCTGGGTAAACGAGGCACCCCTATTGCAAGTCCTGCAAAGGGATCAGGCAAATATCCTGCTTCAAAATGACACCTTACCTATGGGAAACGCCAGTTTGAATGGCAGCTGATTTCTTATCTGAAGGCACAGAGGCAGGAAGAAAATGACAAAATATTTTTGAAATGCTAAAAGAAAAGTACAGTGAACTGCAAATTCTATATTCAGCAAAATAAATCTTTAGCTGTTAAGAAGAAAGGAAGACATTCTCAGATGATGGAAAACTTAAAAAAAAAAATGGTTGCTGGCAAACCTACCCTTAAGAATGACTAAAGAAGTCTGTCAAAAGCAAAGAATTTATTTTTAAGGAAAAAAAAATTACTTCAATTTCTTAGATAAGTAGAAAGTTAAAAGCTAGAAAATATATAGTGTGCAAATATTAAAGTAAAATAGGAGTGGTTATATTAACATCTGATAGAGTAGATTTCAGAACAAAAATAAATTGCCAGAGACGAAGAATTGCATTATGTATTGATATAAGAATAAATCCAACAGGAATTTATAATAATCTCAAATGTGTCCATATCAAATAATGGAGCCTTGAAATATACGAAGTAAAAACTGATAGAGCTGAAAGAGAAGTGAAAAACCCAAAACGGTGGAGGAATTCAATCCCTTACTTCCCTCAGTAAGTAATAGAACTGACAGACAGAAAATAAGCAAGGGTATAGATCTGAACCACACAAAGAAACAACAGGATCTAATTGACATATACAGAACATTGGTCCAACAAAGCAGAATATTTTTTTCAAGCACCAATGAAATATTCACCAAAAAGAACAGGAGCCTGGATCATAAAACCAACAAATATAAATAATAAAAACCACACAGAGAATGTTCTCTGACTAAAGTGGAATCACATGAGAAATCATGAACTGAAAGTCAACAAGAACATCTCTAAATGTATAGTATTTATTTGTTGTTGTTGTTGTTATTATTATTATTATGAGATGGAGTTTCACTCTGTTGCCCAGGAATGAGTGCAGTGGCATGATTTTGGCTCACTGCAACCTCTGCCTCCTGGGTTCAAGCAATTCTCCTGCCTCAGCCTCCCTAGTAGCTCAGATTACAGGCACATGCTACCATGCCCAGCTAATTTTTTATATTTTTAGTAGAGACAGGGTTGCACCATGTTGGCCAGGCTGATCTCAAACACCTGACCTCATGTGATCCTCCAATCTTGGCCTCCCAAAATGCTGGTATTACAGGCATAAGTCACTATGACTGACTAAATATATAGAATTTAAACCACATGCTTATAAATAATCCATGTGTTTAAAACAATTTATGTAAAGAAAATGAAGATAAAGTACTAAATGAAAATAAAAATAAAAACATGACTTATCCAAATTTGTGGGATGCACCTAAAGCAGAGCTGAGAAAGCAAGTTATAGCACTATCTGCTTATGTTAAAACAAGGAACCATCACAATACAGCAAGTTCCTACTCCAAGAAACTTAAAAACAGGAAGATAAAATAGGAGGGCAAAATGAAGCAATAAGAAAAATAATAATAAAGATAAAAGCAGAAATCAATGAGCGAGCTAATTAAACTAAAAATAGAAAACAATAGATAAAAACAATAAAACAAGGTTGGTGGTTTGAAAAGATCTAGGACAAACAACTTGCAAGACTGACAAACAAAAAGGCTAGGAGACACCTATCACTAATATCAGAAATTAATTGGGGATATCACTACAGGTGCTTCAACAAATAGAAGAAGAAGAATATGAATGACTTGATACCCATAATTTCAGAAACTTTGAAAAAAAATGGCCTAATTCTCCCAAACCACTAAATACCAAAATTCATCCAAGTTTAGATAGTCTGAATAAATCTATAAGCATTAAAAATTGAATTTGTAATTTAAAAGCTCCAGAAAATAAAGTAGTATGGCCAAGATTTTACTAGATAATTTTACTAAATATTTAAAAAACACCAATTTTACAAAATCTGTGCCATTACTTGAAAAAAAATGTTAAATTAAGACAGAGATGGCTAGGAGAGAAAAGGAGAAAGAGGAAAATGTTCTTGAGTTTTATGACAAGTTTTATTTCATTATCAGATAGCAGAGATTTTTCTAAAGGAGCATAAAATACATATCTTAGAAAGAAAATAATAAATCAATAGACTATAAAATGTAACAAATGTCTCTTTTGACAAACTTTATTTTCAAATTAATTTTAAAAATAAATAGTGGGTAACATTCCATTCTTGCCATGATGTTGTAACTGGTATCAAATTTACACTATTGGCATAGTCAATGAAAAAAGCTGGAGAAAAACTAGAAACTGCATTGTGCAGGTCTTGAACAGCAGCCAGTGCAGGGCTATAATGCTGGAGAGAAGGTAATTACATTAGACAAGTTTCAAATCCACCTTAGATCTTCATGATAGCATTTTCCAAAATTGTGATGGCAATTAGGGCCTAAGCAGAGAGCACCAGCCTCACTGGGCAAATAAAGCAGAGATCGCATTTGTGAAGCATCAGGATTACTTGTGCTTCACATTCAACTCATGTGATATGTTGTTTTGGTTGAAAAATATGGAGAAAATGAGACTTACACAGATATGTAGTTGGAAAAGAGAGAAGTAGTTAAGTAGCATTTTTAGATATTTGTATATATTCTTGGATTACACATAAAAACTCAACAAATAGCAGTTTTTAAAGGCTTGTTGCAAAGTAAAATCTGAACCTCCCATTATCTGTTGTTACACTGAAATTCATGGGACTATCTTGTATTTTGACTGAAACATTTACCCCTGCATGGTCTTGTAATTATGCCTTATTCATTTGGGAAAAAGAAGTTTATTGCTATGCAGATATTACAAATATTGACATATTTCATTATATGCGATCAAAAAGATCACATTCATTAAAAATCACCACCAATCTCATTGGAAAACTCTTTAAATATCAGGAAGCTGTCAATCTCATAGTGGTAAACACAGTTGTCTAAAATTTTAATTTTTTGTTTAAAGTTTTTATTTTTAATGTGGGCAGTTGTTTTTCTTGAACCTTTTTTTTTAAGCAAAAGGAATTTCTTTCGGTTTTGAGAAAATATCTGCCAAGTAGTTATGGTTTGTTTCTCAGTCATTCTTTCATATAAGTGAATTTTTATTGAAGAAAAGCAAATTTTAGTTTTCAATTCACATAATAGGACAAATGTTTTTTCTTGAGATAATCAGTGCACTTTAGTATGCAACAGAAGTGCTTTATGCGTACTTCAGATTGTTTCAGAGAAAGATGTGTAATCAAGATCAAGATTCAACGAACTTAATCATTTTCACTCCTTCATCAAGGTATTCTAAAGTGAAATTACTGTTTTGTCCCACATGTGCATAGCAACAAATAAGTAATGACTAATGACAACTATTATTGTCTAATTTTACCACCTTGATTCATACCATATCCCCATCAATTTTACCCACAATTGATATTGTATAATCAGTGTAAATACCAACACAATGAAAAGACAAAACTTTATAGTATTTTTTACTGCTTTCAGAATCACTGGAATCCAGAAAGAGATCCACATATGCAGAAGCACTTAATGTGTAGTAAAGGCTTGCTATAATTCAAATGGTCTTTTCAATAAATGTGCTTGATCAATAAATATCCATATGGAAAAACAAACTAAAACAAAACAACTTAACCCCATCTTTCACCATATACAAATATTAATTTAAAATGTTATATAGACCTAAATATAAAACCTAAAATAATTTTTTAATAGAAGAAAACATAAAAACTGGCCTTGTAATCTTCATATAGGCAAAAATGCTTTAACTGGACACAAAATTCAGTATCTTAAAAAACTGATAAATTATCCATTAAATTATTTTATGAAAGGGCAATATTAAAAGAGAAAAAAGATAGGCCATAAAATATTTGCAACCTGTAAGTGTGACAAATGCATTATACTAATTTTTTAAGAAAGTAAAAATTAAAATTCAATATAAAAATAGATCAAAATGTTTGAGTTTATATGTCACAAAAGACAATGCCAATACAAAGGTCTCAATAGCATCTGTAATCAGAGAAATATGAATTAAGACCAAAATGAGATGACAGTACACATCCACCCAAATAGATACAATATCCACTCACTCAAAGACTGACAATATTTAATATTGGTGAGAATGTGGATCAATTAGAATGCTGTTTGATTGTTATTAGAACTATAAATCAATGTACAACTTTGAAAAACCGATATATATACACACACACACATTTGGAAAGCTTATATATATATATATATACGCTCTAGGTAATGCCTATATATATATATATATACCTCCTATGAAACAACTATTTCATTCCTAGTTGTGTAGTTAAGAGAATTAAGTATCTATGTCCACCAAAAAGCATGTGTAAGAATGTTTAAAGCAGTTCTCACAATAATACAAAACTGAGCACACCACCAGTAACCATCAAGAATAGAACAGGCAAACACATTTTTCACTTATATTTGGCAGTTTGAATTTTCTAACAAAATATTTATGTTACTTTTATTTTAAGAAACTGTGTATGAATTACAGGTCTTTTTTCTCATTTATGTTTTTTTTCTACTGATAATTTTAAATCATCATTTCTAAAATTAAAAACAAAAACTGAAGTGATCCAAAGATTTCATTAAGGAAATCTGGGGGTAAAGTGAATGACCATAAGACACCTTGATCTTAAAATTAGAATAGATAGTAAGTTAGTGGAAGTTGGTTTTCTGGAAGGACTTACCATGTTCAATACTATTAAAAGATCACTTCATCATAAGTTACTATATCTGATTCAGTTCTTTGTTCTTTATACTCACTACCTGAGCTGAAATAGATTACAATAATTAACTTTAGTTCAAAGAATAGTAAGAATAATGATTTGATCAATTCAAGCAGGAAGAGCTTTAACATAAGAAATTAGATGCTCATGAAACAATTGGAGAGCTCCAGAAATATGCTATATCTCTTAAATTTTAGAACATTTCTGCTGTACCTGACATATAGAGATCAGAAAGCTGTTACTACAAGTAATCATGTCTGCCTAAAAGGGCCTCTTGCCTTTTAAAAGCTGCTGGTTCTCTGGCATGGTAAGTACAGCCAATCCCACTGCTTCTGAATACCCACAGTTCTATAATCTCGTCTTCTAGCAGAGGACAAGAAGCATGGTCTCCAGATCATTTCTATCTTCCTCATATTAAGCACATGTAATTTAAGGACCCCCAATTGTATCAAGGATCCTAGCCTCAGGAGAGTTCTTAAAACACATCAACTTTCCCCGTATTTAAGAGTCATAATCCTTGCTGTCTTTGATGTGGAATTTTTTCCCTTGTGCTTTCTCATGGCTTCTTCCTCATGATTTGGGTATCTGCTCATGTAACATCTCCTTGAACACTTCTCATCTGGACATTATGTAAAATTTTAAGCCTCTTTGACCACCTTTTTTATTCTCTTAAACATTTTATCTTCTCCATAAAATGTATAATTATTACTTATTTTTATTTAATGGCCATTTTTTCTTTTCCTTTCTCTAAGATTTATTTATGCTATAATCCAGAACAAAAGCATCAGGGAAAACATGCTTGCTTTAATTACAACTATTGCAATGCAGTACTTTCTTCTTTTTACAAGCTCTTGTCACTTTTGGAGGTCTAAAATGATCTTGAATATTCTTTTTCAAAATATAAGAAAGTGCTATCTGTATTCTAAGAATTTAGCCATAGTGCTAAGTAATTTTTAAAGGTACATGACTGTATTTTAAGGAAGAGTAAAGTTACAAGAATTTCTAATTCCGTTTAAGATCAAAGACATAAAATGATGCATAGGGGTGATGAAAGTAGAGTAAAAAGAGAAGCAGATGTTCTAAGAAAATAAGTGAGAAGAATAGGTAATAGGTGTTTGAAGTCAGTAGTACAGCTTCTGATTTTTAAAAAATTATCTATTAATATGTAGAAATAAGATAATATTGCTCTGTTTGAAATACTTTTATTATGAATCTGTTTTCAAAATACTTTGCACTAAGGATTGCAATGGGTCTTCTAGAGATGATTTTCCTTATACTCAGTTATTTATTCATTTATTTATCCTACAAATTTTTATTGAATACTTACTGTGTACCAGGTAATAATATTTTCACATTTCTAGAACCCATTCTGCTGGCCAGTTAATGAATAACAAAGAATTAGAAAAGCCAAGCCTCTTAGAGTTTTTTAGTCGAAGATACCATTTCTTGCACACTGCCAGACATAATTTTGCAAAACCAAAAATGTTTTCGATTCAAACCAACATTTTCTACTAAACAGGTTTATTTTATCAAGGTAGGTCATAACTGGTGAAGCAGAAATGTTACCAGGTTTACTTTAGATAATTTTGCAAATTTCATACTCTAAACACAAGATTCTATCTTGTAATTAATTTCAAGAGATTTAACTTAATTTAAAATGCAAATTATTAAAATAAGCAGAAATTTTATTTTTAGTTATAAGTCATCTGTAAAAGTTAAATTTTAAAGGACTGATTAAAGAATAAAGATACATGCACTATATTTAATATGTTAAACAAGACTATTTAGTACAGATCCTATTAAAATGTGTTCTAATATTAATAAGCATGCACAATTTTAAATATAAAATTAAAAGAAAATCTGTTGAAGTTGCAAATTATTTTTACATTATAAATTACTGTCTATTATTTCATCTAGTAAAGTTGAAAGAATTAGCTTTCTTCAAGACTACTTTTGATACGTATTTTTTATTAGATTCATGGGACCATATACTGTGTGACTAAAAAGAAAAAAGAACACTATGTGACAGAATGGTTTCAGAGAAGTGTACGACTCTTGACACATTCTAAATTGGTTGCAAATTATAGTATATTAAAATGCAACTCTCTTACATGACCTAATTCTCCCAAAGTTATAGCATTTCCTAATAACATAGAATTTAATTTAAACGTTTTATAAGAGAAAAAGATGCCATTAGTAGAAGTATTATATGAGTTTTATTAGATTGCATAATTCAAAAGCATAATATACAAAGGGCCTTCAAATGTTTATGAAAAATGCTTACTGTCAAAAAAAGTGCATGGATTTTAAAATTTTGGGCACCAACATAAACTTCTACTAAATTGTTATAACATGTCTGAACACAAGGTAGTTTAAGGCACTAAACAGGATGAGCAATCTGTTTGAAAAGAGCAACAGGAATTCTGACAACATTGAGAAACAAACATCAAATTTATGGTGACACTTGGATGGGAAGAATAGTGAAATCTTTGTTGCTTTATGAAGGTTTATGAGACCAAAATCCTAAAGAAATCAGTAGTTTACAAATGAATAAGTCAGTTTAAAAAGGAACGAGACAATGTTGAAGATAATTTCACAGGGGCAGACCATTCACAACAATTTACAAGAGAAAAATTATTTCCCATACCCTAAATGGAGGACCCAGATTAGTAGTAGAAACAATAGCCAACACCATAGACATCTCAATCCATTTAGCTTACACAGTTCTGAATTCTTACTTAAAAACTAAAGCAGAGCAACCTCTCCACTTATTAAATAGATGCCAAAACTGTTGCACTCAGACCAGCTGCAGACAAGCAGAGCTTTCCATGGAAATTCGAAACAAGTAGAATCAAGATTCCGAAGCATTTCTTCAAAAACTTGAAATATGATGAAACATGGCTCTGACAGTATGATTCTGAAAACACAATCAAAGTAATGGCTACCAAGAGGCAAAAGTGGTCCAATCAAAGCAAAAGCACACCAGTCAAGAGCAAAGGTCATGGCAACAGTTTTTTTTTAATATACTTAAGGCATTTGCATGTTGCCTCTCTGGAGGGCCAAAGAATGATAACACCTTGTTATTATGAGAGTGTTTTCAGGAAGTTAGCCAAAGGTTTAGCAGACAAATGCCCTGGAAAGCTTCACTCGAGAGTCTTCCACCATGAAAATACTCCTATTCATTCCTCTCATCAAACATGAGAAATTTTATGAGTTTCTAGATGGGAAACAATGAAGCAACGGCATCCACCTTCTAGTCCTGATTTGGCTTCTTCTGACTTCGTTTTGTTTTCTAATCTTAAAAATAGCACTTATTTGTCTTCATTTAATAAGACTGCATTGACATTGTTAAATTCCCAAGACCCTCAGTTCTTAAGGAATGGACTAAATAGCTGGTACCATCATTTACGAAAGTGTCTTGAATTTGATGGAGTTTATGTTAAAAAATAAAGTTTCTATTTTTTATTTTTATCTTCTAATTCCATTTTTTTCATCACCATTTCAAAAAGTTTTCTCAATTTAATAAAGCATGTATGCTTTCACCACTTTAGGGTTAATATATTTGTTCTTTCTAAAACACTTAGATCTGCTTGGCCCTCAAAACGGAAAAACCTTAGGTTGTAGCTTGTTAAGTAATGTGAGATTGAGTAGGAGCACAAAAATTAAATAAACATCCTACATTTCCATTGGCATAAGTCAGAAGTCTAAAATTCTATTTAAGACATTAAAAAAGACATCTTCACTGTTTAGATATGGTTAAGAAATAGAGGTATAGAGTTCAGTGATAATGATTTTCTAGGAAAACAGACAAAAAGGGCTGTCAAATATTGATCTATTGGACAACTAAAGGACCAAGAAAATTCTGAAGAATTGGGCAGTGAAAGTATTTGTTGTTTCTAATATTATTTTCTGGGACTTCCTGAAATTAAGTAAAGGAAAATATATAAGGGATGCTTCCCTTGGGTGATCATTTGTGCCCACCAGATGCTTGTAGATCTGAAAGCTCTTTAATAATTATTGTAACAAAAACATGGCAGTTAACATATATATAAATCAGAGAAAAAAAGCAAATTACTGCCTCAGAAAAGATTAGGTTGGACATAAGTTCCAGCATTAAGCATTAGAAATTCTAATTGCAGTTAGGATATTATATAAAGAAACAGTACTACACATGTTGGAATGTACTATCTAGTATAAAATCACTTTAATTCCTTGGTTCTCTAGATCATCGCAATTTCACTAACCATGGTGATAATCAAAACCTGATAGTGTTTTTTAATACCTATTTGCAATTTCACTTAAACCATGTTGTGTGGCTTCTCTGCTATCCTCTCCCTAAATTATAATTTAATAATTGAAACATTAATAGTTAGTCATACTTTAATATACATATTAGTCTTGAAATTGATTTGACCTAATCCACCTAGCAAAGAACTCAGAGCTCTTTAAGTCTAAGTTCAATGTATTAATTTTAGTAGTTTTAGAACCTCTGTTGCACACATGACATTCTATAGCTCACAGCTTTTGTTTGTCCATAAAAATACTGGCAATATAAGCTTATGGATAAAAATTTAATATTTTAAAGAATTCTCTGCTGATAATATTATTCTGGGAAAGCTCTCACCGGATTTTTATAAACCTAGATGTTGTTTCAAATTCAGCAAGTAAAAGCAATGGTCTTTTCTTGACTTTCATAATACATATGAAAAATATTCAGCAAGAAGGTTTTTTGATTTAAAATAGATACAGGGATGGATTCAGGTACAGCTTTGAATATAAACATTGATTCAGACTAGGTACATAATGTGATTTGGGAACTGAAAGCCTCATTCAGCATTTGGCAAATATTATTGGAAAGCATATTAGAGATGCTAAAATATAAATAGAGCAAAAAATCAGCATAATTGAGGAACAGAGAAAATTAAAAATAAAACTAAAACTTGAAATGTCAAATGATGACATAATAAATGATGAAAGAAAAAAAAAATCCAGAGAGGGGGCAGAGAGTGCAGGGGTGGTAGTTGAATTTCTAAGTGTTTTGGTAAAGGGAGGCTTCAAAGAAAGCTTCTTGAAGATCTGAAGGAGGTGAGAATATGAGCCTTATGTACATCTGAGGAAAGAGCATTCATTCAAGGCAGAGGCTGGGAGGCAATACTGTTCCCCCTCCATACTGGCCTATGTTCATAGGACATCACTGAGGCCAGTGTGGATGGCATGCAGTAAGGGGAGATAGGTGATAGAAACAAAGACTAAGACAGAGTGGTTATAAAAATTGGAACACAGTAGCCTTTGTTTGCCTCTGTAAGCAATTGGGTTTCTGCTCTAATGTGAAAAGAAGCCATTGGAGGATTTTGCAGAAAGAAGTGGCATGATTTGACTTAAGTGTTTTTCCTGTTGACTCTACGAGAGCTAGAGCGGTATCATGGAGACCAACTGAAAAGTTATAATAATTCACACTTAGAACAGAGTGCTAGCAGAGAATGTAAAGTGAAGTAGTTGACATATGTATGCATTTAGATTAAGCTGTGCCAACAGATTGAATGTTGAGGGTAAAAGAGAGAAGTAAAGCACAACTCTAAACTTCTTGGCCTGGGCAATTGTGCAAGAGTAAAGTTCATATTTCTGAAATGGGGATGGGGAGCTGTCAGTGTGGGGAATGCAAAAGTAGTTTTGGAAGATGTTTAGAAATTTGTTTTGGGATATTACATGTGAAATATGTATTAACCATTAATGTGAAGGTGTTAGTCTTGAGTTAAGAGGAAAGAACTGGGCCAAAGACACACATTTTAAAGTGATCAGCATATAGAGTACATTTAAATCCATGAAACAATGAAATGAGCAAAAGACTGAAATCCAGAAGAAATCCAAGGACTGAGATCAGGGGAACTCCAAATTTTGAGATTGGAGAGAAGCAGTGGGGAATAAATGGACATGGAGATGAGAGGCAATCCGGAGGCACATTGTGTTTTGGATAGGTGAAGGAAGTGTTTTATCTTCCCTTAAGTATCTCTTCCAATGGCTCTGAGATATACTGCTGTGTCCACCAAGGTAATCTGGGATTTTTCTTTCAGAAACACCAGGAAAATACACAATTCTGAGTAGAGAAGAATAGGTTTCATAAAGTTTCTATCAGATAATTTTTTAATGATAACCTTAAGCTCTTTACCTGAAATACTAGGAACAGTAATGTCACAAATGACAGATTGACTTTGGGGGCTACACTGTGAGAAGTAAATTGATATGGTCAGGATTATGGCATTTATGAATCTTCACTGACATAAAATCTTTACTGCTGGAAGGACTAGATTAGCAGGGTTATATTCTTTACTCTCAAGTAACTTCCAAGAAAATACAATAGAGAAATTCTTGAATTATGCATATATATATATGCATATATAGCTTCTTGTCTTTTGGCTGAAACCAAGTGTACTGAACACCTCATTAACAGTTAAATGTGAACACATAAAGGTGATTTTCTTGGCGTTGGAGATACTGAGATAAAATATACCTACTGGGTTCTAGTTCCACAATGCTGCTCTGTTTAAAATTAAAACAAGACACTAAACCACAAGTTAAAAGAGTGTAACTATGTGAATAAAATTGATGGAGGTATGTACAGGTAGGCTAGATACTCACCTAAGAGGAGTTTCACTCAGGCTGTATGAGGGACAGAGGAGAAAGACAATCAAGGAAATCTTTCCGTAAGCGCTAACATATTAGATATTAGCCTTAGAGATGGAATCAAAATTATTGGAAAAGCAAGAAATCATAATTCTGACAAAAATAAATTTAAAAATTAAAATGAACAGCATGCATAGCAAAGGGCAAGACAATAGTGATCTTCCCTGAGGAACACATCTGTGCATCTCCTTTCTCCCTAGTACCATTATGGACCTCTTATGTGTTCAGGCCTCTCATAATACAAAACACAAAACCCAGTTTTCAGGTGATTATTTTTTATGTCTTCCCTGATAGACTGGTTTTTTTAAGACTAAAGAAGAAAGGACTAAATCTTAAACATCTGTGTTTTCAACACTTATATTTCCTGACAGCATTAAATTTTTTGTAACATCTATTAGAGTAACAGTAAGTCCCATTTGGTTAGAAAAGATGAAGTTCATCTCTGCATTTTTTTTGGTGTAATTCTTAATTGTGTCTATTTTCCCTTTCAAAAGTGTTCTGATTTAGATAATAAATTATATTGTCATGACATCTGCAGAAAAAATAGAGTATGATTTATATAAACACATTTGAAACAGCAGCAAATTTGACTGATGGATGCCAAGTGGAATTCTCAGACAAATAAGAATGTTAAAAAGTGATCACTGTTTATCTAAAATTTTTATGGAAAACCTAGACTTTACAAAGGGCAAGTCAATGTAAGAGATGTCAAATTTATCTCTGATCATAAAAAGTCAGAAGTTGAGCAAAGGAGATTCAAAGGAAAAAAATTCGTATTTTTCTCACTCATGAGTTTTTGTTTGATTTAGAATTTTATTTTACAACCTTTGAACAACATTACTGTCAAAATTTAAATCAAGTTGTTATTGAAGTTAATTCAAATAAAATTCTTTTACAGAGACAAGTTTTTAAAGCATAAATGCATATTTCATTATATTAACATGTGTATATATAATAAAGAATATTCAAAGATAATAAAATGGAAAAATATTTCCAACATATGTTGGAGTCTTACTGGTCATGCTCCATAAAGCACTATTTTGAATTACTTATTAAAATGTAGCAAACATGGACAAAGAACATAGAGTAAATTCAGGTTAAAAGAAATATAAATGTTTAATAAACATGAAAAAACTCAATGTTTTTGGCAATTCATGATTGAAAATTAAAGTCTATGATACATCATTTTCTGGCACAGAAGTTTGGAAATTTTTATCGAAATGCCAATTTATGTTCTTGTTAACTCAATAATTTCACTTGCATAAATTTATAGAAAAGAACATAGATTTAAATACAGAGTATATATGCATTCATCATACTCTTATTGATAATAGGAGAGACTTCAATAAAAATACCTGACTAAAATTAATTGGCTAATCTACATAGTTGAATATTTTGCAGTAAAAATATATATAAAGGATTACATTGTGAAACATCATTTACAAAATGTGGACATGCTCATCATATATTATACCCCAATTATCCACCTTACAGTCTTCCCATCAATATTTGTTTTCCTTTAGATATGCTGGGAAAGTAGAGTTTCTCTCTGCCAGTTGCTCTTCCCCTTAACTGCTACTTAGTATTTTCCCCTTGACACCCAAACATCTGATGGAGTCATTCAGGTTGTCACTAAAGTGAAACCATGGAAATTCTTTATAGAAAATTCTCTTACTACCTTGTACCCTGCGGTAGAGAGGCTTGTTTTATTCTTCCCATCACATTCAGTTCTTCCAATTACACAATCTTGTGAAAAATGTCGGGTATAAAATTTATTAAAATTCTTATAAACAAATGAAACCTGAGAAATACATCTAAATTTGCTAGGAATGCAGATTTTTTTATGTGTGTCTACTAAAGAAGCATGTATCTCAAAAAAAGCAAACTCAATGAAACAATCCTGGATTCAATCTTGGACTAGTATATATGTCAATAAAAGTTCCTGATATTGTTAAAAGTACTCAGTTATGTAATAAAATGTTCTTGCTTTTACAAAATTGACATTTCAACATTTAGAGGTAAGGGGATATCATGTCTATAATGTAATCTCATATTACAAAGAAGAAAGTCATAGATTGATGAATAGATGTGTCTATCCATCTATCTAGCTATCTATCAGTTATCAAGAGAGAGATGGTACAATCTAAATATATTTTTAAAACCTGGATTTTTTTTTTTACTATTTTGATAACTTTTCTAAAATTGCTTCAAAATTTGAAAAATACAGCAAATATATTTTACAAAGAACAAGAAATACACAGGCACACACAAGAACACTTACACAGGATTCAAATCCAGGATACATGTGGAGGATGTGCAATATGAACAACCTTTACATCCTTCACAAGTATCCTGGAACTTGAAATAAAATAAAATGAAAAGAAAACAAACCAACCCAAATGTCAACAACAGAGGAATGGATAAAGAAAATGTGGTGTTTATATGCTATGGAATACTATTCAGCCATAAAAACATTGAAATCCTGTCATTTGCAGCAACATAGATGGAACTGAAGGATATCATGTTAAGTAAAACAAGCCAGGATGAGGAAGAGAAAGTTAAACACCTCTTGTTCTCAAATGTATGTAAAAACCTTAAAAGGTTGATCTCATAGAATTAAAATTAGAACAGATGATACTAGAGGTTGGGAAAGTCAGTGGGGAAAGGGGGATAGAAATATTTGTTAAAGGACACAAAAGTATATTGTCTTGAAATCAAGTAGAGTCCTCCAAAATATTATTTTGTAAAATTGCTTTGGTTATACCAGGTCATTTGAATTTCCCTATAAATTTTACAATAATATTTCAATTTCTATAAAGATTTTAATTTTTATTGCATTAAATCTATAGATGAATTTAATTTGGGGGAGATCGGAATATTCACAATATTGAGTCTTCTAATACAACCCCCCCAGCAAAAACCAAAAAAATGTGTTCTATATCACATTGTCATAAACCTTTTATTATTATTTATATTGACTTTATTACATAGCTTCCATTTTGAGTTAAATTGCATTGCAGAAAGTAGATTATAAAGCTAATATACTTGAATATCTTTTCTAATATATCCATAAATAATATATATAGATGTATGTATATACATACACACCCTATATACACATATTCTATTGTGACATTCTTCAAAATGTCTAAGCAGGTCACTTAGGCTCAGTGAATGAAAATGTTCCTTTATTTTTCTACATTAAATGCTATTTTAATTTTCTACATGAAACAGTTTTATTATATACAATTATATATAGTACATTTCCTTAAAGATTACACTATAGTCACAAATAATATATGCATAAAATAAGTTGGTATATAAAGGTTTATAGTATCTAAAGTAAATGATGGATATCTATTTGCCTTGGATGTTTCCACTTTTTAAAATAAATTTTAAAATAATGGAAATATGTTAAATTTATAACCAGTATTTTATATATATCTTGTTTTTTATCCTTGAGTAAACATTTTATTTGGTCATACAGAGCTATCTAAAAGTGAAATGCTGCAAAAAGTGTAACTAACATATGCCTCAACCTCCTACAGTCTATGACAATCACATCTCAATAAATTAGCAAGTTCCAAAGTTTTCTCAGATTGCTTTCCACACAAGCAACGTTATTCTTAGTGTTTTAAATACATATCCAATGCAAGAACATTTTAATTTTAATGTTTTTATTAAGTAATTAAAATAAATGATAATTTATTGTGCTTTCCATACGTATGACCCATAATGAGCAATTAATCTATCAAAATTTGTCTATCATTAAACTATCAATCTGTATTTTTTACAATTGATAATATATAAATAAAAATAAATTAGTCATATGAAGATAAAAACTGTCAGATTGCACTAGATTCATAGGCAATAGTTTTGGGGGTAAAAGGAAGCAAATTTATGGACTACATGAAAAATGATTATATTATGACAAGAGTAATTAAAAATGAGTAGATTTGAACTTGCTTTGTCACTAAAAATCAAGAAAATTGGCTACAAATATTTTACTGTGCTATAGTGTACATATTCAGAATTTGTAAGTATGTAACATACCTTCCTTTTGACATATGTGTGAATGTGTATGCATTTATGCATGTTTGTTTACATTTGCATGTGAATCTTCTTCCTCTTTTTATTTTATTTTTTCTAAAAGGAAAGTCTTTTAGGACCATACAACAAAATCTGTGTTGCCATAAATTAAGGATTAGGCAATTGGTAGTGAGATCTTGATAACAGCGATGAACTACTACGATATTAAGGAGGAAAGTCCTTTTGAAGGTTTAACCAAGATAAACAATGGCCTTGAGAAGCTGGAGTCAATGTAAGAAAGACACCACAGGCCTCCTGTTACTAAATTCCAAGTAAATACAGATGCAGGTCGAATATACTCCATGGGATTTTGAAAGTCCCTGATTCATATTAAAACAGTACTTAAAATTGTAAAACTTCCTTTTCTTTTCTTTGTAAAAACTGCATGGAGTCTGTTGAGGTGTTGTTCAAAAACCAGTTTCATAAAGAAATGTGTTAGAATCAAACAAATAGGTCAACTAGTGCTATCACTTATATAAGAAAATACATTACCATAAAGATACCCTTAAGAACTTTTTCTGACTCCATATTATGGGCTTCTAAAATTAAAACATGATTCAAAGTAATTCAAACAGAGTCATTCTCAAAAGGCTTTGCCTGTTTTAAGTCTCCTCTCCATGACAAATTATCTTCTTCCCCTTGCCTCTATAAACAATCTCCTAGAATATTCCAATTGATGCTAACTTTCTTATTCTGTTGGTATTTAAGGCTGATACTGATGTCAGACATCAGATTCTACACCTTCGAAATTCACTTTGTCAGTAATCCTAGGGTGACATATATGAGGTTTCTTTATTAGGTGTGGAGAATATAAAATGTCTAATATAAAATTACCCCCTAGTGGCAGTAAAAAGCTCCCACTGATAGCCACCTTTAAAAATAAGGGTCAAACTGGGTTTAGTAAACTTATGTCAGCTCTCTCATTTTCCATGAGGTGTAGATTTGTATAAAGAATACAGTAATAAATGTTATTAACTAAGTCTCGTCCTCTCTAGAAAGAGTTGCAATCAAATTCTACTTCTCAATCAGGAGAATTTAGCAGGGCATAAAACAGCTACTTAACCTCCAGCCTTATAGTAATCCTTTATTCTCCATAACTTTCTGTTAGAATCATGACACATAAAACACACTGCTAAACGCATAAAAGTATCCTATTAGAGAATACAATATATCCAAATTGGAGATTCTATTCATCTTTATTAACATGTAATCAATAACACTGTTTTTATAAAATTAAGTCGATGTGATAAATTTTGTCTTGAGTCAAATGAGTGACATAACTTTTTAAGATGACAGAAATATAATCTTTTCCCAAAATGTCATAAGGAATTGAACTTTCCATAGAAAATATTACCTTATATGAATAACAGGACTATAAGAAACATTGTCAGGACAACCTATTGTTAATGAAATAATTATTAAAGTCTTAAAAATTGTTTTCCATATAATTATCAATGTTAAAATATGTTAAAAGAGACTGTATCAATAATTTCTGCTCTTTTCTATCACATAATAATGTAACTCATGATACCATTATTACCTAGCAAAGAAATGAAGACCAACAAAATAATATATCATCTCAATTCTAGTAACATATCAGACATTATTGTAAGGCCCTGAAATTGTCAATTAATAAAATTAATAGTCCATTAGCATTCTTACTATATATCACTTTTTCTTCCACTCCTTTTCCTTCTCTTTCTTCTGCTTTTTTTCTTTTAATAATCTTCTCTTTTTGTCTACAAAATGACTACAAGAAGTCTTAAGTATTCTTTTTCCAACACATATTTCAGACATTGACTATTTCATAATAAATTGAATTCTAAAGAGCAATAGTATTGGATTCATATCAGTGTGCTGTAATAATACTGTAATAAACATGCTTTCATTATTTCATCTGTGTTCTTGAGCTATAATAACCATGAAGTGTTTGCACTAATACTGTTGTAGTTGCTCTTAAACATATACAGATTATAAAAATAAGGGAGTGGGAGTAAGACTTTAGATTTAGAGCAAACTATATGTTTCTGCTAGTTTTGGACAGTTACTCTACCAACCTGATCCATAAACAGAAACTAAGCACAGATTGGATAATAAAAACATAATACATATATATGAAGGCTTTTCCTATGGAGAAGGAATACAGATTGGGAGAATATGTTTTGAAATTTTAAAAAGTGAATAGATATATAGGAAAATGTGAAAGCCCCATTATGAATATTTGCTTGTGTTCTTAATTATTTTTCTGGACTGAACATGGTTCAAATCAAAAGAAGAGTAGCAACAAAAGTCAAAGAACACAGCTAAAAGCTTAATTCATTATTTTTACCCTGCTTATAGTTACGAGCACAAAAGAATTAAAAATAGGGGCTAAAATACACATTCTCTAAAAAGATGGATCACATGTGCTAATGACAGGCATAAAACGTAGAAAGTAGAAAGCAGTTAAATGCACATTTTCATATTACTGAATCTGAAAGTACCAGGAATTTCTTTTATCATGCTTCATACGTTTCCTTTATATTTGTATAACATAAACAGAAATGAAGCCTACTCAAAGCTGTATTTTATTGACCTTAAACCAAAGAATGAATGTTGTAGTTAACTACTTAATTGGGTTCCCAAAATAGCACTGTTCATTGTTAACAAATTCACAAAATGTAGGCACCTTCAATACAAAGGAAGGACTTCCGTGATAATCAGGATTGTGTGTAGCAAACTGAGTTTTTTGTTGTTGGTTGGTGTTTGTTGGTTGGTTTGTTTGTTTTTTGAGACAGAGTTTTTCTCTGTCACAGGCGCCAGCCTGGAGTGAAGTGGCACAACTTGGCTAGCTGCAACCTGCGCCTCCCGGGTTCACGCAATTCTCCTGCCTCAGCCTCCAGAGTAGCTGGAACTACAGGCGCGTGCCACCACGCCCAGCTGATTTTTGTATTTTTTTTTAGCAGAGACGGGGTTTCATCAGTTGGCCAGGATGGTCTCGATTTCTGGACCTCGTGATCCGCCCACCTCGGCTTCCCAAAGTGCTGAGATTACAGGCGTGAACCACCGCGCCCGGCCTAGCAAACTTGAGTTTTTAGTGGTGAGACACATGTGATACGAACAGTAGGTTTCACCATGTCAGGTTTCAAGGCAATGGTATTTCTTAACTCATTGATCTATCTTGCGATCAGAGGACAATTTAAAAGGCAGAAATATGGCAATTAAATCCTAGAAACTGGTTATGATAAACTCGGCTTACATTTATACACGTCAGGGAGTATGGGTACATTCATCAAAAGGAAAATATACTATCCAAAGTCTGTCACATTTAGGGTTATGGAACAATATAAAATAAGATTAATGTGTAAATTATATAAAATATAGAACACAATTTTAAATAATGTGACTAACCATGAATGACAGTGATAGATCAACCAGAAATGGAAAAATAATTCAATGAAAATCATTAAATGGAATTAAAGTATTAGAATTAATTGAATTATAATCAATCAATTAGAGTCAGATTTCTACTAATAAATAAATGCATAGTCAGTCCACATAGACTGTTAGCTAGAATTTTTCCATACACTGGCTTAAAAAAGGATTTTGGTACCAAACAATAGAAAAAGTGGGAATCCTCCCTAACTCATTTTATGAGGCCAACATCATTCTGATACCAAACCCTAGCAGAGACACAACTAAAAAAAGAAAATTTCAGGCCAATATCCCTTAGTATATACCCAAAGAATTATAAATCATTCTACTATAAAGACACATGCACACATGTTCATTGCAGCACTGTTCACAGCAGCAAAGACTTGGAACCAACTCAAATGTCCATTAATGACAGACCGGATAAAGTGTGGCACATATACCACATTTTCTCTGAAACCAAACTACCTAGTTTTTATCTAGTTCAGTCACCTGCTAACTTTGTAGCATCAAAGAGGATATATACTCATGCTGTGCCTCAGTTTCCTCATTTGTAAAACGAGGATGTATTTCTGTATTTGCTCCTTCACAAATATGTCATGAGAATTAAATGAGCTAATGAATCACAGAATTTAAAGCAGTGCCCAGCACTTGAAATATATTCAGTAAACATTAGGTTTTATTATAAAACTATAATCAATTTCCTTCCTGTTAATTTTTACAAACTGTAAAATTATAACATAGAAATTTTAAAGAAATATTTTTGAAACAACTGAAATAGCACTCTTCTAAACCTTAAATCAGATGTTATTAAAATATACAAGCTTGTACAGCCGATGACGAAATAGGTATTTTAATTCCAAATTAGGACACCTGAAATTTGTTTACTCAAACTGTTTAGAAATCTGACATTTTTACTTTCTCTTCAGGGGGTCTCCGTTCTTGATCAACTCATCAGATTGTTCTTTTGTGTGAGCAAAATTCAAACTTAATTCATTTTTTTCTGACTTTATGTGAACCTTCCAGTTGATGTTACTGAATACATTCATGTTTACATACTACCCCTTACCCTTCATCTAAGATCTAGAATATATCATTTTGGGAGGAAGAATGGATCTCATAAATCATCTCACTTAACAGTCAATGAGAAACATGGCTGTCAACTTCAGTATACTTCAAATGAAGTCTGTACTTTTACTTATCTGTTCACTTTTTCATGTTCTATCTTCCTTTTCATGTCTTTTTCCAATAATAAAGGTACCCATCCCTAAGCATCCTTCAAAAACAGGCTAACAATTCTAACGTGGCAAGGTTTGTTATCCTGTAATTATTGTGGATAACTCATAGACATAATATAGTATTCTAATTTTAAAATTATTTTAACTCCCATTCTAATTAGTCTGCTTTAGAGAAGTATCACTACATTTCATAGGTGGTTGCATATTACAGCAGGAGGATTACTGAGTAAATCTTAATAAAAATGTTGAAATGCTGTGGTAACATAAAAGCTTTCATTGCACCTATGAATTATATAATTAGTTATTTTATATTTAATCCAATGTAATCATAATAATTAGAAGTTATTGACTATATTTGTGGCTTGCAATTTGAGATAGGTATTAATGCTATGACTAATTTCACTACACATTTGACCACACTGTTTCAGTGTAGCATCTTTAGAAAGCAAAGACAAAATATAAATGTTTTTGTTTGCAAAGTTTATATTTGATCTTCATTTTTAAATAATTTCTCCATTAAAACAATTAAATTAAGAGTTTGTTGGCTATTTAGAGATAAATGCGATCATAATTTCATTCTTCACATACTGAAGAAATGTATTAAAATATATGCATCTCTGGGCATATCTGATATGATAAAATAGCAGAGGAAATCCATACACACACACACACACACACACACACAAACACACAGACACATATAACATTCAAAGCAGAAGGAGGGAAAGAAAGGAAGGAAGGAAAAAGAAAAGACTGGCATGGGAAGAAAAGTAGGAAAAAGCAAAGAAAGAAAAAAATTTAAATGAAAGAGCAAAGAAGGAGGAAAAGAAGAGTTATTTATTCTAGCTAATTTTATGCAAGTTACTCTGTTTCACTGTGCAAAGCAACCTAATTGACTTATTTTTTTTTATTATGGATACTTCAGTGGATTTGAGAGACACAACCAAGATTCAAATCTTATCAGCTGTAAAGACATTATTTCATTCCTCCAACAGAGAGTTTAGTAAATATTATCTTTTTCCCAGTTTGTCCTTTGCTGAGCATAAGAACCAAAATGCCAATATAAAATGTGGTCTAGATCACCTAAAAATGTTGAAACCAATTATTTGCCTGTGCTTGCAGGTCAAAATTGGCTAAACCTGTTAATTAAACTCAATCATAACATAATTACACAAAAGTTTTCATACAGACATATGCGTTTGTCTTAGACTCAAAGACTGTCACTAGTATCTTAAGTCTTTTTTTCTTTTACTTCTCTGCATCTAATTTCTGTCTAACTCAAGAAAACATTTGTATTATACTTGTAGTAATAAAGATGCTGGACTTGGGATAGTCATATTCCCTTCCTGTTTCTCCTAGAGATGAAATAACCTTATCCCTGAATAGTAACATAGGTGAAGGATTAGAATCATGATGTAAAAAACTATTCATCTCCCCAATTAATATTACAAAAAATATCCTGATTATCTACATGGCCACTGAGTTTCCACAGAGAAGAAAAAGGCAAAGTAGTTTAGAAAACCCTTCATCATTCACATTGTTTTATCCTAATCTTTTATACATAAATAATTTAAGTCCTGTATATTGCACTTTTGCAGTGCAGGATATTTAAAGAAAAATAAAATATAATCTTTGCCCTCAAGTAGACAGATGTTATGTTCAATAGTAATTCAAAAAAGAGGAGCCCAATTAAGAAAGAAAACAAAAATGCAAAAATCCTGGATTATCAATGTCCATGTCATTGAGATATACAATGAATTTAGCAGCTTTATTGACTTCAGGTTACAGGACTGTAAGGTCTGGTACAGAGGAATCTCTTTATATTTTTTACTTAACTGGGTAGCCAGAAAAGCACAACACATAAAGAGGAACATATAACTTAGGTGAGTATGAACAATAAGTGGTGGAAATAGAAATCTAGGATGTTATACCGTAGTTGTATACTTGCGATTAGAGAAATAATCACCAGAGTAAAAAGGACTTTTTGCCTTTTTTTTTGATGATCAACTGCCAGCTAAGAAGGTAACAGAGATAAATAGAGAATGTGAACTAAATGGCAGGTAATTTTCACAGGAGAATGGAATAATAGCCACTTTTATTCAACCATTTCATGAAAGAAGGAGAAGTATACCTCCACAACTAGTTTCAAAGCAAGGCAAAATGTGTACCATATATCAAAAAAAGGAGAAAATTGCCAAGAAAAAGTAAAAGAGCAATATTACAGCACTGAGCTGAATGAACTCCAGCTATATAAATTTATTCAGCTCTCTGAAACAACGACTTAACCCAGGAAAACATAAAAGTGCAATGGTATTTTGACACATAACTCAAGATTAATAAAAGCACAGCATATCTCAAAGGTAAGACAATCCAATCACTAGCTTTTTTAAAGTTTATATTATCTCTTCCAAAAAGATGAAACAAAGACAGTGTGTACCCAAAATAGGAGACCTGATACTTTATTATAATCAGAAATGTCTATAATAAATTATAAGTTCCCATACTTGGAACTGCAATGGGTAGGTATGACGGAGAAGGAAAAAGAGGTTTGTTGGTTCATCCTGACATCACATGAATGAAATGGGAATAGAATATATCCTCCATAATGACTGAGCTAAAGAAACCCTGACTATATAAGCATACAGCTGACACAGACACACACAAAGACACACACAGCAGAATAAGTAGCACACATATTTGTTCTGTTTGTGTGTGTTTTAATATGAAACACTGTCTCTTGGAAAAAATAAAATAAAGGTTTCAGGAAGGATTATTTAGGATAATATTTCATTTAAATTCAAACTATAATGATATTCCTTATTGCTACCTGTTCTAAAACACAAAAGGATTTCTCTGAACTATCATATAGCAATACTATAGATTCTTTTAAAAAGATGGCCTACAAAAACTAAGAATAGGAAATAGTAGTTATTTACACAGACCTTAGCTAAGATACACATAAACTTTGCCTCAAATGGTTAGATTAAAATGGCCATGGGCACTAATATTTCTGTTAAATTTAGCCTCTAGCAACTCTTTTTCAAAATCTGTGGATGCCCTGACTATCCCCATACCAGGGGTTCTATCCTAAAAGAAACAAGTCTAAGCAGAGAAAAATTATTCTTTATCTCAAGTATACTGAAAGGATCATGCACACATCACCAAGCCCAGTATGTGAACTGATAGTCAAACACTGAATCACATGTGAATCACAACCATGAATCCTTGGATGGAACAAACCAGTGTATATAAATGAATAGAAAATAACCCTGAAGTGTTTTTTTGTTTTTTGTTTTGGCTTTTTGTTTTTTTGCTATGGTGGCAAATCCAAGTCATCCCTTGTAAAATACTAATAGCATTTTTCTTACAGATATGTTAAAAAAAAAAACCTACATGTTTATTGGCTTATCTGAAGACGCAAATATGACTGTTTTGTAAAATAATTTGTTATTAAATTAATTCTATAATTTCACGTTGTGCTCTTCACTGGATTAGATTTGCTTAACTCATATAACAGCTTTTCTCTCCCAATAAACTTTTCATAACATACACAAAGAATACCACACTAATCTATTCTACCAAAAAAAAAAGAAAGAAAAAAAGAAAATGAAAGAGTGATACCAACACAACTCCAATTACTTCAATATGAGCCAGTTCATACTGAAATGGTGAGTATAATCACAACTTGAAACATAGTCCCCAGTTGAGAAAATTTATTGAAGTAAGCTAGTCACTGTCTTCTACCTCTTTTCATTTACTAACAGAATTGTGTACTTTTTATTTTCTAAATGTGGAACATAAACTTTATGTTGAGTGGCACATTTAAATGTCTTTCTCTGCTTAAATACTATAAATATCCCATGAAATAATCATTTTTGTTGTCATGAAACTTTTTTAATGTCAATTCAACTATAGAAAATGGTGATGTATTTTCTTTTATAAAGAACTGAATTTCAGAGGTCATTCTTTCTCTTACATATTTATGAGAAATAATAAAAATAGTTAATTTTATTCCTTTATTTTCTGAGTTCAGCTAGGCACACTCTTATCCTAGATGGCAAAATTCTAGAAAGTGTAGTTTAAAAGAGAAGTAAACAGAAAAAGAAAATTACATAAAATGGCTGATTTACATCTCTTTGAAAGAGTTGTCTGAAAGTCAAAAGTGATCATCTTCCTACCAAGACATTAAAAACTGGCACAACAATATGTTAATTGAACTTTTAAGCAGGAAACAGTTTGTAGTTAGAGACAGTATTTTCCAGAAAACTGAAATTGCACCAGTAGCGATTTACTGGGAGTTGGAAGGTATGGGTGCTAGTCCATGGAGTCATTTTCAGGAATGGGGCAAATGCTGCTATCAAATATTGCCCAGGTTCCAATGCTACAAAAAGTTCCC
This sequence comes from Cheracebus regulus, assembly GCA_963574635.1. NCBI lineage: Eukaryota > Metazoa > Chordata > Mammalia > Primates > Pitheciidae > Cheracebus > Cheracebus regulus. The sequence goes on along the minus strand of CAUYQU010040831.1, from coordinate 122,444 downwards.
TAGGGGACACCTAGAATATATTGTCACTTCAAATGTTTCTTCTAAAAATATGTCTAAAAATAAAAGTTGCACATCTTAAATAGGGAACATAATAGGGAAAAATTAACTTAAATCTGAAGATTTTTATAGTCTATATTTTTCTGAATAAGAGTAGCTCATTAATTATTGAATCAACCTAATATGTGAAACATGAAGGACAATAAATAGTATATATTCCTATACAAAACAAATTAAGTAAATATAGTGACCAGTTTCAGTGTGTTTATATAAAGGTACATATTTCTTTTAGTCCTTCAATTAATTTTGTTGTTGTTGTTAAAACCCAATGCAGGTCATATAACCTTGAGTCAAGTGAGGAAAAAGGATTTTCATATTTTTTTCCAGCCTTGGATACAAACAAAGTATTGTTTATTACCCATGTATTTCAGCAAATGGTGCTGAGATGCTGTGTGTATCTGATGACCCTTTATTTTGGCAGTGGAGCTATGGTGAACAGCTGAACATTAAGTACCGCAGACACACCCCCAATCTGTCTAGAATGCAGATACAGCTGCAATACTGGCACTGGGGTGCTGCTAAGTTGTTTTGCTCCAAACCTTGAGTGCTTTTTAAATGGCGGTTAATATTCCACGAATCAAATAAAATTGAAAATTCTTCTTCTTCTTCTTCTTATGACCCAGATAATTTCTCATAGTGACTAACAAGTGTCTAAGCATTACTCAAATGTTGAACTATTTGTATGAATTTACCCAGTTACCAACAAAATATTACTAGGCTCTTTGAGTGCATTCATATTTTTTATATTAAACAAAACCAGCAATTCAGCTTACTATCATTCAGGCTTATTCCAATAATGGGCAGCTTTTGATATAGAACCATAAAAAATATTGAAATATTGGTTGAGTGACTATCAGTAAATATGTTGGTCTGCTGAATAATTCAAACCAACCAAATTAACCTTAAAGGCAAATATTAAAAGTTATAACTTAAAAGTTAATATTTGACTTTAAAGTTAATATCGAGATCTGCTTCAGATTTTTTGTCAGTAAATGATTTAATTTAAATCAAACTTCCTATTCATTATTTCACAACATATATTTTTAAATAGAACCTGCATTTTTTAAGAAGTGAAATTAAAATCTCAGTATTGCATTTTTTATTTGGAAATAACTATTGTTTCCTAAAACTATTTCCACAATGGCTTCAGAAGCATAACATTTTTAAGAAATTTGTTAACATTGTTGCTCTCGGTCAACTTCATAATTAGATTGATTATTAGTAGCATACTTCATCTTTATAACACTAACAAGATAGTTTCTACTGGAATTCTCTATTTGTTTTTAACTTTTTGTCTCTTTTGACATGTATATTACACTCTAATAACTTAAGGGGTTCTTTAAAAACCTTAGCTTTTGATCACCGTTATTTGCTTCACAAAAAGAAAGAATAGTATGGTAAATTAACATTTTGCTTTGTCCAAAATAACATTTTATTTTTGCTGCTAAACAAATATTGTCCATTCATACAGAGCCAATTTAGTACCCAAATAATAAATTGTATATCTGATAGATTTAAAATATCTGAGCTTCTAAGATAAATTCTGTTTGCACACACACAAAAATAATTATCACGCCTACTCTAATCATTATTAAATTGTCTAAGTAATCCTAAGTGCTTTTTTTGAGATACATTTTAGGGGATCTTATCTACCCTCACACTATGCCTCTCCAGTCTCTAAAAATGAATTTTAAAAACCAATGAGACCTAATTATCTCATCTTTCTGTATATTTTGGCCTAGCTTATATTTACCTTCATTTTATTTTGTGTATTTATTTTTTATGCAGTTGGCATTATACTAACCATCAATTTCCCTAATTCCTAATTCTCTCAGGTCTAATCAACCTCCTAATTGGTAAGTGAAGTCACAATATCATTGTGGCTTAAAGTAGCTGATAAACCCACTGTTGTGAATATGGTGTGAAAGCAAGACATCTAATAGAGGTGCCATATTTAGAAATGTCATGGGAGAGCACCATAATTTTATTTTACATTATTCATTGATAATATTTTGTTGTTGTTGTTTTCCATTTCTACTGGGAAGAAAAGAACAACCTAATGTTTTATTTGCTTTTTGTTTTTGTTGTTGTTCTGGAATACATGTACAGAACGTGCAGGTTTGTTACATAGGTATACACATGCCATGGTGGTTTGCTGCATCCATCAACCCGTCATCTACATGAGGTATTTCTCCTAATGCTATCCCTCCCCTAGGCCCCCACCCCCTGACAGGCCTCGGTGTATAATGTTCCCCTCCCTGTGTTCATGTGTTCTCATTGTTCAACTCCCACTTATGAGCGAGAACATGCGGGCTTTGGTTTTCTGTTCCTGTGTTAGTTTGCTGAAAATGATAGTTTTCAACTTCATCTATGTCCCTGCAAAAGGACATGAACGCATCCTTTTTAGGGCTGCATAGTATTCCATGGTGTATATGTGCCACATTTTCTTTATCCAGTCTATCACTGATGGGCATTTGGGTTGGTTCCAAGTCTTTGCTATTGTGAATAGTGCTGCAGTAAACACATATGTGCATGTGTCTTTATAGTAGAATGATTTATAATCCTTCAAGCTACCATTGACTTTCTTCACAGAATTGGAAAAAACTACCTTAAATTTCATATGGAACCAAAAAAGAGCCTGTATAGCCAAGACAATCCTAAGAAAAAAGAACGAAGCTGCTGGAGACATCATGTTTTCTGACTTCAAACTATACTACAAGGCTATAGTAACAAAAACAGCATGTTATTGGTACCAAAACAAATATATAGACCAACAGAACAAAACAGAAGCCTCAGGAATAATGCCACAAGTCTATAACCATCTGATCTCTGACAAACCTGACAAAAACAAGCAATGGGAACAAGGTTCCCTATTTAAGAAATGGTGTTGGGAAAACTGGCTAACCATATGCAGAAAACTGAAAGTGGACCCCTTCCTTACACCTTATACAAAAATTAACTAAAAATGGATTAAAGACTTAAACATAAAACCTAAAAACATAAAAACCCTAGAAGAAAACCCTGGCAATGGCATTCAGAACACAGGCATGAACAAAGACTTCATGACTAAAACACCAGAAGCAATGACAAAAAAAGCCAAAGTTGATAAATGGGATCTAATTAAACTAAAGATGGTCCACACAGCGAAAGAAAATATCATCAGAGTAAACAGGCAACCTACAGAATGGGAGAAAATTTTTGCAATCTATTCATCTGACAAAGGGCTAATATCCAGAATTTACAAGGAACTTAAACAAATATGCAAGAAAAAAATAAACAATCCCACTAGAAAGTGGGTAAAGGATATGAACAAACGCTTCTTAAAAGAAGACATTTATGCAGCCAACTAATATATGAAAAAAAACTCATCATCAGTGGTCATTAGAGAAATGCAAATCAAAACCACAATGAGATACCATCTCATGCCAGTTAGAATGGCGATCAACCTAGTTCTTTTGATGACTAACATTCTACCATGAATTGACTGGGAAGATTTATGGTAAAGTCTTTCTTTAATAGAGATCAGTTAAATAATTAACAAAGAAAAACATACATATAACTTCAAAAACTGAAAAGTTTTTAAAAAAAAAAAAAAAAAAACACTCATAGCAACCCTACCAGACAGGTAGATAGATTTTTTTATACCAATTGTTTATACATAACAGTCTTAGAGAAGTTGAACACATGTTCAAAGGAAAGAACAAGTCAGTGATCACTCAGAACTAAAATGCTACTGCTTGATTTCCAAACTTAGAGTCTGAATCATTTTGTCGCTTAGATGAGACCTGTCTGGCATTTCAGTGCACTATGTCTTTCCCATAGAAAAGCTCTTAGCGGTTACCTATGAAATTTACTAAGTTATGCCAATGTCACTGGATAATGCAATTCTTTCTGTAGGAGCAAATAAATGAGTCAAATAGGTTGTTTACTGTAGAAGATATGTCATCAGTTACACAAAAATCTTCAGACAGTAATTTATCTTTTCTAAGAGTACTTGTGAAGAACTAAATCTTAAAAAGCATATGGATAAATAGAAAGTAAAAAGAATAATTTTAATTACTTCACAGTTTCTATTCTCTTTAATCAATAGATGGATAGACTTCTATGTTTGGAATTTAAATGAGTCTTTTCAAAGATACATCAAATATGATATTTGAAAAACAATTTTGAGGACATTTTCAAAAATCAAAATTGTGATAATTCATAGAAGAAAATGAAATATTCAAAGTCTAACAAAAATTAAAATTAGAATAATTTTTATTGATAATAGGATTGGCTTATAACTAAACTATTTATTAACTAATAACTACAGCATATTACTTGAAATATCTCTTTCAAGTAATCCCTTTATTAAGATTTCCCATGTCAGGAATAATATTTTTCAGCTTATAATATTTTAATGATATGTCTTAAAAATTGAAAGTGCATCAATATCTAAAGAGGATAGCTACAGTCACAAAGGTATGAGAATTAAAAATTAAATTTCTAATTAACATCAAAGGTGAATTTGGAAAGAAGATGCAGTAAAACTTTGATTAGCAGAAACCCATAGCCAAGGTTTCAGTTAATCAGGATTTTTCTTAGCTTTAAGAAGAAAACCATATTATATCAAAATGATATTAAAGTTTAGTAAAAAGTAATTTTAGACTAAATTTTGAAATAACTATATTGCTGTTCAGTCCTCCACATCATGTGTTAAGAAGTGATTTAGAGATTATAATTCTACAGCATTATAAGCCCTTTAGTCCTCACCAAAGATTTAAACTATATTCAACTTTTTAGAATGTCTAAAATCCAGTCAATGAATAATGCTTGATTCACTTTCAGACAGTGATGCCTACTTCACCCTTGTTAATGCCGATTAACTGAACTAAGAGAAGAGCACTATCTGGGCATAAGTGTTCTTAGAGTAACAGGCACAATAATGCCTATAATTATGAGAATGCTAAATTAATGCAAAATTATTGAGACACACTTTCATCAATTACACATTTAACTGTTAAAAATAACATTTTAAGTCTTGATGATCTTTTCATGCAGAGACAGGTCATTCTTTCATCTTTGTTAAAGCTGTTCATATAGAAAATTTGATTTCCACTAGGGAATATACAGGCCATGAAATAGTTGATTTATTTCTCTGTTCAAAAAGTCAAAAAATCATGTGATCATGTGCATGCCCTGATTTTATAGAAACCAAAGATACATAGGTGTTTCAAGGATCAGGCATATTCCAAGAGATAAAGAGAGCTAGAGACTTCTGAAAAGTCAACTAAGCCTTAATAAACAACCAGGATTCTGACAGTGTATATCTTTGTAAAGTGCATGGTCAGTAAATTGTAAGTTGAAGGGACTCTCCTTCACCATTTCCCTGAACTTTTCACTCTCTACCACTGTTCCATGGGAGCTCCACATGATGATTCTGCCAAAAAAGATAGCTTCCCGCTCCATAGCAAACAGGAAGTATGGGTACTTCATGGAAGACAGAGCACTTTTTTTTATTTTCTTTTCAGAAATAGGTTTCTCATGAAATATTCATTTTCACTCTCATCCACTCTACCTCTAAAAATGGATTAGGGGATTAAAAAGTCATGCTTTTATTGTTTTTAATACTTTTCTCTGCAAATTCTGCATATATATGGACATTTGACTCATACATGCTTTCATCTGAGATATCTACGATAGCAGCTCCTCAGTCGAAAAAGGGAGGTAGAACTAGCTTCATACCGATATCCTGTTACACTAATTCATTGCATTGTCAGTCGGATGTATTTATTTGTTCAATATCAAATTATTAAGCACTATGTAAATTTTGGTATCTGTAAATTATTAAGCACTATGTAAATTTTGGTATCTGTGAATTGAATTATGAACAAAATTAAGTTTTCTAACTTTATGTAACTTACAGTCTAATTCAGATACATTACTCATGAGGCCATATCCTACTCACAAAGGCTTAGAGGGCAAAGCTAATTGATGTCCAAGCTCAGTACAGTTTCCTAAGTGTTCACTCTCAGAGCATCAAAATGTCACCAGATATGATTTTTTTTCAAATTATTTGCGAATATCCATGAATTATGTGAAAGCAGGGAGAAAATATTATTTAATATTGTATACCACAGAACCCAGCACCATTTGATAAATAATTTCTTCTTTAATTTGCACAGTACTTTTTGAATTTAAAAAGGTTAGTAATGTCTTTTACTTTAAAATAATATCAAACATGAAACAGACGCTTAAAAAACTAGAGACAAGGATGAGCTCGTTCATCTTCCTAAATAAATCTGAAAAATTTGAACAGAGGATTACTACTATAAGTGTATAGGAATTATAAATGTATTTACTAATTTATTTTATTGAGTACCACCTCTGAGTCTAGCACTGTTTTAGGCTTTTGGAAATCATAATGAACAAATGACAAGACCCTGCCCTTGTGGGGATTACATCATGTTGGAGGAGATGATGCACAATAAACATAACAAATAAAGAATCATAGTAAAACATCCCCAACTTGAAATGTATGAAGGCTTTTTGTCTCCCTGGGAGTGGGTGGAGGCAGCCAGGGCTTACCTGTACGCTGACTTGAGACCAGTTGAATAAAAGTAGACACCTAAAAAAAAAAGAGCATTGGAAGATAAGAGTAAAAAATAAGGAAGCAATTTGCAAAATTACACAGGTTGGGTATTATCCAAGGTAAAATTTGAACAAAGACTTGAAGAAAGTGAAGGTTTCCAAGTAGTTTTCTGGAGGAAATATATTTCAAGGAATAAATCAATTAACATTTATTGAGTGCTAACTAGGAGCAGAGAAGGTAGATAATAAAGAAAGGCAAGACTGGACCCTAAATTACGCCTGTGCCTTTGAAATTTACAGAATAAGGAATCAAGGGTAGAATAGAAAAGGTAGGTAAGGTAGATGGCAGAATAAAACATGTATTTTAACAGTAAGTAATCAGAAACAAAATACACCATGGCCACACTTTTGAGCATTCAGATACGATAACTAAGAAGTGGATACCTGAATGGGCTTTGAAATTCTCTCTCATAAAGTCATCAGAGAGGTGTTGGAGGATATAAAAGACAAGATTGAGAAGTTCTTGAGTATTTCCCTGTTGCCTATGCCATAGAAATTATTTTTAATAGAATTTATATTCTTTCAACACTTTTCCTATGCAACAGTGTCAATTTACCCATATTCTGCCTTGCCTCGTTTACTATAGACTAACCATCTTTTTCAAATTAGTCTAACCTACTTCTGCAGTAGATTGTATTTCCTCCTCTCTTACATCGGTTTTTCTTATATTTGTTCTTTAAATCAGCATGAAAATGGACTGTTTTGGTTTCTTTTTTCTTCTTAAAACAAAACACCTCCCTGAACTCTTCTCATTCTACTTGGAAAATGGTCAGTCTTTGGCCCTCCTCTCCCACTGAAACTACGCTTGTAAAAGTCACAACTGGTGTTGCCGTATTAGTCCATTTTCATATGGCTATAAAGAACTGCAAGAGACTGGGTAATTTATAAAGAGGTTTAATTGTCTCATGGTTCAGAATGGCTATGGAGACCTCAGGAAACTTACAATCATGGCAGAGGGCTGAGAGGAAGTAAGGCTCCTCTTTCACAAGACTGCAGGAAGAAGTCCAAAGCAAAGTGAGCGGAGCCCCTTATAAAGCTCTTGCGAGAACTCACTCATTAACACGAGAACAGTAAGGGGGGAAACAGCCCCATGATTCAATTACTTCCATCTGGTCTCTCCTTTGACAAGTGGGGATTACAATTCTAGATGTGATTTTTGGTGGGGGCGCAGCCAAACCATAACAGGTGATCCGGTGATCCTTCCTGGTTCTCCATCACACTTGATTTAGCAGCAACATTGGCCACAGGTATGATCTGTCTTCATTTGTGGAATCACCAACGTCTTTTATCTTCTAGGAAACGATACATCTCAGGTTTTCTTCCACTTCCTCAGTTGTCTTCTTTTCTGGTTTGTCCTCCAGTCCCCAACCTCTAAAGACTGGACTGCCTTCAATGGTCACTTCTTGGACCTTATCACAGGCTCAGTTATCTGAAAAAACACATTGATATGCAGTTTGACATGCAGAATATTTATTAGGAATCAACACCTGTGAAGAAAGAGGGAGGTTAGCAATATTGGGCAGAGATGGAATTGTACTACTGGGAGAAATTGAACTACAGTGCAGATTCATGGCAGTCTCAGAAGACTCCATTAGGAGGAGAATCAGAGTTGCCATAAAGTGAGCTGAAATGGTTCTGCCCTTATTCTCATGTCCATCAGCCATTGCATATGGGTGGACCACCAAGAGCAACTGAGATAAACCCTGAAGGATAATCAGATGGAGGCTGTGTATTGCAGAACTCCCAGAAGGGGGATCTAGGCAGCTCATCACCATGTCCACCACAGACATAAAATCTCTGCCTACATAACATTTCTTCTTATTTTGTGCAGTTATATGGTTTTATTTCAAAACTACATTCAGTATTTTATATTCATGGCTAATCCCAAAGTGATTGAACATCTTAAATGAAATATATCCCAAACTAAACTTGTGATTCACCCACCAATCTAGTACATTCCTACCACAATTATCTCCATATCAATTCACAGCAACAGTATTAATCCAGCAGTAATGTCAGCAAACATGGAACATTTTTACTCTCTTTTCTCTTTTTTTCATGGAGCCATTCTTTTATTAATTTTTATTTTAATTTTTGTGGGTATATAGTATGTATATATATTTATTAGGTATATGGAATATTTTTATACAAGCATGCAATCAATGTGTAAGAATCACATCAGAGTAAATGGGTAGTCATCACCTCAAGCATTTATTATTTCTGTTATAAAAAGTTCAATTACATTCTTTTAGTTATTTAAAATAAACAATAAAATATTGACTATATCACCCTATTGTGTTATCAAATTTGGGTCTTATTCATTCTTTCTAACTAAATTTTGTACCCATTAATCATCCCCACTCCCCTACCACTCTACTAATCTTCACAGCCTCTGGTAACCATCATTCAACTCTCTAACTCCATGAATTCAATTGTTTTAATTTTTAGCTCCCACAAATAAATGAGAACATGTGAAGTTTGTCTTTCTGTTCCTGACTTATTTCACTTAACATAATGATATCAGTTCCATCTATGTTGTTGCAAATGACAGGTTAACATTCTTTTTATAGCCAAATACTACACCACTGTATACATGTACCAAACTTTTTTCATCCATTTATCTATTGATGGACACAAGTTGTTTTCAAAACTTAGCTGTTGTGAACAGTGCTGCAGCGAACATGGGAGTGCAGATACCTATTTGATATGCTGATTTCGTTTATTTTGGGAATATACCCAGTAATGGGATTGCTGGATCATAAGATTGCTGGATCAATTTTTAGTTTTATGAGGAACCTCCAAACTGTTCTTCATAGTGGCTGTACTAATTTACATTCTCACCAACAGTGTATAAGGGTTCCTTTTTCTCCACATTCTCGACAGCATTTGTTACTGCCTGTTTTTTGGATATATGCCAATTTAACTGGAGTGAGATGATATTGCAGCTTAGATTTGCATTTATCTTGTGATCAATGATGCTGAGCACCTTTTCATATACATGATTTCCATTTGTATATCTTATTTTGAAAAATGTCTGTTCACATCTTTTGCAAAAGGATAAAGGATTTGGTCCTTTATTCTGTTCATACGATGTGTCACAGTGATTGATTTGGATATGTTGAAACATCCTTGAATGCTGGAGTACATCTCACTTGGTCATGATGGATCATCTTTGTAATGTGTTGTTGAATTTGGTTTGCTAGTATTTCATTGAGGATTTTTTCATCAATGTTCATCAGATATATTGGCCTGTAGTTTTCCTTTTCTGTTGTGTCTTTGTCTAGTTTTGGTATCAAGGCAAAATGGCCTCATAAAATGAGTTTGGAAATATTTCCTTGGCTTCTATTTTTTTTAATTGTTTTAGTAAGATTGATATTACTTGTTTAAACATTTGATAAAAGTCAGGAGTGAAGCCATCATGTCTGGGGCTTTTCTTTGCTGGGAGACTTAATTATGGCTTTGATCTCATTACTTGTTATTGGTCTGCTAGGGTTTTGTTTATCTTCATGGTTCAGTTTTGGTAAGTTTTATGTATCTAGGAACTTACCTTTTTTCTGGATTTTCAAATTTATTGGCATATAATTGTTCATAGTGGCCTCTAATAATCCTTTGACTTTCTGCAGTATCAGTTGTAATGTTTCCTTTTTCATCTCTGATTTTATTTATTTGGGTCTTCTCTCCTTTTTTCTTAGTCTGCTAATGGTTTGTGAATTTTGTTTTTCATTTCAAAGAACCAACTTTTTATTTCTTTGATATTTTGCTTTGTTTTCCTCTTTCAATTTCATTAATTTCTGCTTTGATCTTTATTTTCTTCTAGCTTTAGGTTTGGTTAGCTTTTACTTTTCTAGTTCTTTAAGATTTGTCATTAGATTATTTAAAGTTTTCTTCTTTATTAACATAGGCACTTTTACTAATAAACTTCCTTCTTACTACTACTTTTGTTCCATACCATAGATTTTGGATGTTATGTTTCCATTATCACTTATTTCAAGAAATTTTTCAGTTTACTTCTTAATCTTTTCATTGACTCATTAGTCATTCAGGAGCAGGTTTAATTTCCATGTGTTTAGATAGTTGCCAAAATTCCTCTTGTACTTACTTCTAGTTTTATTCCATTGTGGTCAGAGAAGTTAACTGATATTATTTCAATTTTTTAATGTTTTCAGACTTGTTTTGTGTCCTCACATATGGCCTATCCTTGAGAATGATCCATGTTGCTAGGCAAGGAGGCTCACGCCTGTAATCCTAGCACTTTGGGAGGCCGAGGTGGGTGGATCGCCTGAGGTCAGGAGTTCAAGAGAATGATCCATGTGCTGAGGAGAAGAATGTATATTCTGTATCCCTTGGATGAAATGATCTGTAAATATTTATTAGGTACATTTGGTCCATAGCGAAGAGTAAATCTAATATTTCTTTCTTGATTTTTCTGTCTGGATAATGTGTACAATGCTGAAAGTGGGGTGTTGAAGTCTCCAGTTATTATTTTATTGGGATCTTTCTCTTTAACTATAAGGATACTCGCTTTACATATCAGGGCGCTCCAATGTTGGCTTCATATATATTTCCAATTATTTTATCCTCTTGATGAATTGACACCTGTATCATGTAATGAATTTATTTGTCTCTTTTTATAGTTATATCTGACATAAGTATAGCTACTCCTCCTCTTCGGTTTCCATTTCCATGGAATTCCTTTTTCCATTCCTTTAAGTCTGTGTGTGTACCTTATAAGTAAAGTATGTTTCTTGTAGATAGTAGATTATTGGGTCCTGTTTTTGTTTTTTTGTTTGTTTTTCTTATCTGTTAAGCTACTCTATGTCTTCTGATAAGAGAGTTTAGGTCATTTATATTCAATGTTATTAATAATAAATAAGGACTTACTCTGTCATACTGTTATTTATTTTCTGGCTGTTTTGTAGTATTCTCTTCCTTCTTTTCTTCCTTCCTTTCTTCCTTTTCTCTGGTGATTTTCTCTGGTGATATCGTTCAATTTTTTCCTTTTTATTTTTTGGGTATCTATTGTATGGTTTCAGGTTTGAGGTTTCCATGAAGCTTGCAAATAATATCTTATAACTCATTATTTTAAACTGTAAAAATTAAAACTGATTGTGTAAATGAAGAAGCAGAAAGAAAACTATTAAAAATTCTATCCTTGAACTTTGTCTCCCCAATTTTTAACTTCTTGTTATTTTTATCTGATTTTGCCATGTCTTGAAATATTATTGGAGTTATTATTTTGATGGGTTCATCATTTCATTTTTCTACTTAAGATATGAGTAGTTTAAATACCACAATTACAATATTACAATATTCTGTGTCTTTCTGTTTATTATTATCAGTAAGTTTTGTGCTTTCAGAGTAACTTAATATTATTTTCCTTCAGACTGAAGAATTCCCTGTAGTATTTCTTGCAGGACAGGTCTGGTATTGATGAAATTCCACAGCTTTTGTTTGACTGATGAAGTCTTTATTTCTTCACCAGTCAAACTCCTTCAGGTTTAAAGGATATTTTCAGTGGATATACTAGTCTAGGGTAAAAGTTTTTTTTATCTTTAGCCCATTAAATGTGTCATGGCACTCTCTCCTGGTCTGTAATGTTTCCACGGAGAAGTCTGCTGTCAGACATATTGGAGCTCCATTATATATTTTCCCTTGCTGCTTTTAGGATCCTTTGTTTATTTTTAACCTCTGAAGTTTGATTATTAAATCCCTTGAGGTACTCTTCTTTGGGTTAAATATGCTTGGTGTTCTATAACCTTCTTGTACTTAAATATTGATATCTTTCTCTAGGTTTGTGAAGTTCTCTGTTATTATTCCTTTGAATAAACTTTCTACCCCTGTCTTTCTCTACCTACTCTTAGATTGGCCTCTTAAGCAATTTTGTAGATCTCATAGGAGTGCTTCAATATTTTTCATTCTTTTTTCTTTTGTCACTTCTGACTGTGTATTTTCAAATAGCCTGTCTTCAAGCTCACTAATCCTTTCTTCTGCTTGATCAATTCTGCCATTAAGAGACTCTGATGTATTTCTCAGTATGTCAATTGCATTTTTCAGTCCCATATTTCTGCTTAACTCCTTTTAATTATTTAATTTATTTGTTAAATTTTATCGGATGGGATTCTGAATTTCTTCTCTGTGTTATCTTGAATTTCTTTTAGTTTCCCCAAAGCAACATTTTTTTTTTTTTTTTGAGACAGAGTCTTCCTCAAACTCCCAGCCTGGAATGCAGTGGTGCCATCTCGGCTCACTGCAACCTCTGCCTCCCAGGTTCAAATTCTCCTGTCAGACTCCAGAGTAGCTGGGATTACAGGCGTCTGCCACCATGCCTGGCTAATTTTTGTTTGTTTGTTTGTTTTGTACTGTATTGTACTGTTGGTGGAGACAGGTTTCACCATGTTAGCCAGGATGGTCTTGCTCTCCTGACCTTGTGATCCACCCTCCTTGGCCTCCCAAAGTACTGGGATTACAGGCATGAGGCACCGCACCTGGCCACAGCAACTATTTTGAATTATCTGTCTAAAAGATCTCATATCTCTGTCTCTCTGAGACTGGCCCCTGGTGCCTTATTTAATTCATTTGGTGAAGTAATGTTCTCCTGGATGGTCATTATGCTTGTGGATGTTCCTCAATGTCTAGGCATGGAAGAGTTAGGTATTTACTGTAGTCTTCGCAATCAGGCTTGTCTGTATCCGTCCTTCTTGGGAAGGCTTTCCATGTATTCAAAGGGACTTGGGTATTGTGATATAAGATTTTGGTCATTGCAGCCATATCTGCTTTAGGAGGAACTTCAAGTTCAGTAACATTGTAATTTTTTGCAGACTTGTAGAGGTACTGCCTTAGTGGTCTTGGATGAGATCTGGAAGAATTATCTGCATTACCAGACAGGGAGTGTTGTTTTTTTCCTTACATCCCCCCATGCAAAAGGAGCTCTCTCTCTCTCTCTCAGTACTGACCTTCCTGGAGCTTGAGGAGGAATGACACAACATCCCTGTGGCCACCACCACTGGGACTGCACTGGCTTTACCTGAAGCCAGCAAAGCACTAGATCACATGCTGCCCAAATCCACTGGCTCCAATCCTGGCACAGCTCTAGGCCTTGCCTAGGAGTTGCAGTCCTTGTGTTCTAGACAGGTTTTCAACTTTATTTAGGACCCCAAAGCACTTTAGTACATGGTGGTGAGGCTTGCTGAAACTCAGTTTTCTACCATTTGGATGTGCAATTACCCTATGGCTAGGGCTCATCTAAATGTTGCCTCCATGAGCATCAGCTGAGTTCTGCTCAGTGTTGGCAGTTACTGTGATCAGCTGAGTTCTGCTCAGTGTTGGCCGTTATCGTGATCACCTGAGTTCTGCTCAGTGTTGGCAGTTACCGTGATCAGCTGAGTTCTGCTCAGTGTTGGCAGTTACCGTGATCACCTGAGTTCTGCTCAGTGTTGGCAGTTACCGTGATCAGCTGAGTTCTGCTCAGTGTTGGCAGTTATCGTGATCAGCTGAGTTCTGCTCAGTGTTGGCAGTTATTGTGATCACTCGATTTTTGGTTTTTAGGAAGATGCTTTTTTGTGTAGATAGTTGTCAAATTGGGTGTTCCTGAGAGGTGGATGATTGAGGGAGTCTTGTATTTAGCCATCTCACTCTGCCTCTCTCTCATGGAGCTATTTTTAAGTTTTCTTTTTCTCTTGCACTTCATATTCAATATGAATGCAAATTTTATTGAATGTATTTGCCGTAAAATGGACTTTTACTACTTAACCATCTTATTTTGCAAGTAATTTTTCTGGGACTATGGAAGGCAGAATTTTTTGTATCAAGAAGATAGGGTGGCCTCTAGTTCCCATAAGTGATTGGCTTACTGAATAATTTTGTGGGCTGCCAGGAACGTGAAACCCATTAAGGATCAGGCAGAGTGCAGCTGGTCTGGCTGTCAGGAGAACTAGATGGATCGGAAGTCTTTCTCATTAGGTTGCAGGGGGATATCTGGTAAAAACAACAAGACTCACAGCTTCAGGCCTTTGGGGCCCTGAGAGGCTCATAGATATCCAAGGAGACAGCACATGGAATCATGGACCTTACAATACATAACTCCATACCAATTTGTCTAATCCAAGCCACCATTGCTGTAATAGTCTTATTAACTAATCTGAATAAAGTGGTCACAAAGTTCCTGTTAAAATTTAAGTCAGATTGTGTCACGTCTCTGCTCAAAACTGTAAAATGCTTTCTCACCTCCATCAGAACAAGAACCAAAATTCTTAAATAGCTTTAAAAGCCTAACATTTCTTTTCTGGCTATGGCAATTTCTCTGACTTTGTTTTCTAATACTCTCTTTCACTCACTCACTTCATTTTAGCCACACTGATCCCCATTCTTCCTGTTGAATACTTTTAAAATGTCCCCAGATCAGGAACTGTGCTCCTGCTCTTCTTTCTGCCTTAAATGCTTTACTACTCACTTCAAGTCTTTGTTTACTCATTCACCTGTTTTAGATCTCTCTTCATATGCCATCTTTATAAAGAGGCCTCTTCAAACTTTTCTATTTTAAATTCTGTACATTCTCATATAGCACATTTAGCTATTTCAATACTTTATTTAATTCCCATACAGTTTTCACCATCTAAAATATTACATAATTATTTATGATGTGTTCCTCTGTCTACATTGAGATGTAGAGTACATGAGGACAGGCAGTTTGCCTATCAGTTCATTCTCATAACGTCATCACCGAAAACGAATGTTTGGTAGATTTGGGAATATGGTAAGTATTTGTTGAATAAAATAAATAAATAAACTATCATTGTTTATTATTTTATTTATAAGATACAATATAAAAATTTTAAGTTTTTCAAACATTGAACATGATTTTTCTCAAGAAACATAAAAATGTGTACTAAATTACATTTTCTTTGTTTTCTACCAATCTCACACATGAGATCAGGCTTCTGAGAAAGTGACCCACAGGAGTTGGGAAACATAGGCTGGACATTACCCTTTGACATCAACTTTAGCCAATGAAAGGATCCATCACATCATGTTTTGCACTTCAACTCAGTGATTCTTACAGCTTCTCCAAAGATCTTCAATGTGACCAAACTCCAATTTCTGGTGAAGCTGTCAGCGTCTCTGCAAGATCCCATTTTACTTTTGCATTTCCTCCTGCTCTGCCTTACATCCTCTTTTCTTTCACCATTATATCAAATTACATCTTTCAGGAAAAAGTTGACATATAAGTAATTACTCACACATAATTTCTATAGGGAAAACAAACTACAATACTCATATCCCAGGACAGAATTTCTCCAAGCAAAATAAGTGGCTATTGCTAGAAAGGAATATACAATCTAGTTGGCAGACTGGAAAGGACTGTACAATCTAGTTGGTAGCATAGTATACAAAATGTTAAATAACATAGAATCAGCAATTAGAGACTAAATTCATATTGAAAAACAGATAAAAGGAATAAGAATTGAAAAAAGCAGGATAATTGTTACAGGTTGAATTCAACAGGGAATATTGATCTTAAAATATTTAAAGATATGGATTGGAAGACCATAAATTTCAGGAAATTGCAGCCTGGAGAAAATCTTCAACCAGAGGTATGTTATGGGAGTGCACCTGCATAAAAGAGAGATTGAGTACAATGAAGGAAATGATTTCTTCTGGCTAATAATAAAAAAAGCAACTTAGAATGGGTAAGGTATATAGGTGGAATGCAAAGGGACTTACTGAGGATAAGTGCTAAAGATACAATTAAAAAAAAATAGCTAGCTATTCCCACATACAAAAGGAAACAATAAGTAGATTTTTTGGTACAATATGAACCTTTCTCCAAGATTTTCCATAATGTTCTCCTGACTTTACTCTCACTATGGGGTGTGTGTGTGTTTGTATTGTGTTGTGTGTCTATACACATATTTCTACCAAAATAACATCATTCCTTTGAATTTTTTTGTTACAATACAGTTTAGTCTAAAAATGGATATTTTAGAAGATGAATAAAATTGGGAGGCCTAAGTCTGCAACATGAGTCATTTCTGGTAATGTAAGCTCAGGAGAAAGTATAAAATGAAGAATTCTGTGCAGCTATGGAAGCTAATAACAGTCCAGGGACTTGAGAAACAATTGTGCCATGAATGAATGAAGGCCATGGAAAAGAATGCCAAACGATGCAGGATACTCCATCTGTCTTACAGTGTTGCCCAGGAGCAACCTTGACATAGAATAAATGTAGTAAAAAAAATCTAGCAGTGAAAATAGATTGCAGGTAATATAAAAGCATATAAATAGTAGATAGCATTTCCTCTGTATGCAGCGTAACTCATATACTTTTATTGTCTTGTCATAGATTAACAACTTGGCAAAAGCCTACAGTGGACAGTAAAATCCATGGAGCCAGCAACCATGATTGTTTTATTCATCACTATGTACCCGAATTTGGAACAGCACCTGTCACATAGAATTCAGGACCTATTTATTAAATCAATGGATTGATTTTCTCAGGGGCTCGCAAACTTTCTCAGTTCATAGTAGTTTAGTAACCCAATAATTTTTCATGGCCTCTTTTAACAAAAAGAAATAACAGTTTATTAAATAACAAAAGGCCAAAAGGCTCTACATCTTAATAGCATTACTTTGGGGGCTAGAATTCCAACATATGAATTTGGAGGTGATACAAATATGCAGTCTGTAGTACTTTTCAAACTAGTAGTTTTCTTGATGTCCAACAGATACTGCTAAGTTTTCCTAGAAAATTAATGTATCTCTCAGTGCTCTTGACAGTTGCTACTTGGGATCCTAGGTTTAACTTAAAATAAATGAAAAAGTTGTCCATTAAATTTTAAATTCAGAATTTTTACATAAAAAAATAAAGCCCTCTTTTGCATCTTCACTATAGAACAAAAAAAGGTACTAACAAAATTGTAAAAATTAAGACATATACCCTGAGTGATGTCACTGTTACTAATTACATTAAAATTTTAAAAGCTGTTTCCCAAAATAACAATTAATTGACCAATTCCAAGTTTTTCAAATTTTATTCATTAGACTTATAAACAGACTAAATATAACCTTTAAAAAAAAGTGAGGGCAAATTTTGGATATATAAATACTAAGGTTGCTATTCTGTGACACAATACAGAAACACTACACATAGATTAGCCTTCAAAAGCAAAGCAAGCTACATTTACCTTCTTTAACTTCAAATATTTTAAAAAGTATTATTTTATTTATATATTTCATACAAGATAAAGAATTGATGTCATGTTACTGGTTTCAGTGCCACTGTGTAGTATGTCTCCAAGGAGTCAGCAATTTACAATCCTGACTGCTCTCAGCTAAGCTGTGGCTTACCAAACAGCACCAGAGGATAGGAAAATGCTTTTAACAACAGCACAAACGTGTCTACACTTCAGCATAGAGCTTTTACTGATGTTCTTCTTAGGTACTCAAGGTAACAATTTTCCACAGATCATAGCTCTAAATAATGATGTGTTAATTTTCTAGCATTATTCAGACAAAATCAACAAATTATAAGATAGCATAGAAGGATGGATAAATTTGAGAGGAGAGTGTAGTAAAAATATAAAAGCTAGTTTTTATATAGATTGTCAGCCTAGTTTATTGTAAACAAATTCTTATTTATCTCTATTGTCGGCCACACAGTGTTGAAAACAGGGGTGGTTATTCAATTCTACTCAATGACTTAGTAATAAACAGTCTATAGTAATGTGAAAGTTATCTAATGTCCTCTAATTTTGACTAAAAATAGAATCAGGTTTACAATTATAATATATGAATGAATCTAACTCTAAGGAGGATGTTAGCCCAGTTCAAGTAGTTTCTCTTTATTTCTGGAACCTTTAAAGAGACATCACATCAAAACATAAAACCTATCAGCTGGAGCCATTATATGTGGGATAGATTTTCTCTCTTGCACATTATTCAACCATAGACATCCAATGTGAGAATATATTGAAGATTCATGTGGTTATTTCTAGTTTCATTGCACTTGCATTACTTTGTGGATCAGGACTTCCTTGAGCAGGGTAAAATAAATCATTGACTTACTGTCATACTTTGGTAAAGAAAGGTATAAGACAATGGGTATCTCCTGTTACCATGTTCATTTGAAAAAACTGAAATACTTTCTGCCTTTTTGGGGGGATTTTATTATTGGTCTAAACATTTTGTTTTCCTTTGCAAGATTTTTAAAAATCATTTTTTTACTATTTTCTAACACTTATCTCCCCAGGCATTAATTATCCATGACTTCTAATATATAATGTCATCCTTGAAGATACTTTTCAAATATATATTTCCATTATGATGATTTTATTCCTTCTATATTTGTTTATGCTTGATCATCTACAATGTCTCAGAAAGGTGGGTTTCAACGTCAAGGTCTTTTCCATTGGCCATCACCTAAAGATGATGCCTTCAACAGCAGAGGTATTTCTTTAGTTTAGGTTTTACATTATGCATTATGAATTAGAGGTGGATTTTTGTTTGTTTCATTTTGTTTTGTTCTGTTTTAATACAGCTTTGTAGTGAATCACACTAAATGACATTTACGATTGAGGCTTCAGGATTGGGTCTAGGTTGAGAATACTTCTGAATGTTAACATATATGCCAGAATTAAGGTCAAATTATGATTTTTTTCAGAAGTGCTTATAAAATACAAGTTAGTTTTAAAATACTTTCTTTGTAATTCAAAGATTAGAAAAAATATATTAATTTTCAAATGCCTACTCTGATTTTTCACAGCAAACTACTTGTCTATTTTCTTTGGACCAGTGACCTGACTGGGAAGATATTCTGACAGCAATGGTAGAGGCACAAGAGAGCACACCCAAATACAAAAGCATATTAAGCATTGACCAAAGGCATTTTTCACTTTCCCATTCACTTTCTTAAGGCAAAGCTGTATAAAATTGTAGTGCCCCATGGAAAGTGGGGGGAAGGCAAATTAAATAATTTTGAATAATAATATAATTAAGTGAAAGGGCTATATATCCTCAAAAGTAATAGATATTCATTTTGAGCCAGGATGGTAGTTTGGAGTAGGTGACAGAGATGAACATGGAGAGAACTGTAAGACTGATGATATTTAGAGAGAGATATAGATAGAATTAGGGAGTGGCTATGATGACTCTGGGAGAAGATTTGTTGAGAAGGTGCCGAGCAATATTCCTGAGATATAACTAGAATAACTTGATTATCTTCTGTAGGCCTCCACAGAGCAAACAGTGGAAAAGAGGAGGGTAGTTTTATGGGTGGCGGTGCAAGGTTATAAATAACTATCATCATTTTAATGATTTTTTATCATTATTATTGTTATTACCAATTTGAAAAATTGATGAGTATGCAGTGCTGTATTTCCCATGCTTGGTGCAATAACCTGAATTTTTATGTCTCCCTAAAATGTATACATTGAAGTCTAATCCCAAGTGATGGTATTTGGAGGTGGCCTCCAGGAGGTGATTGGGTCATGAAGGTGGAGCCCTCATGAATGGGATTAATGCCCTATAAAAGAAACACCATAGAGCTCCCTCACCTTCTACCATGTGAGGACACAGTAAGAAGACGGTCCTCTGTGAACCAGAAAGTGGGCCTTCATCAGACATCAAATCTGCCAATGCCTTGATCATAGAATTTCTACCCTCCAGAACTGTGACAAATAAATGTTTGTTGTTAAGCCACCCAATCTATGATATTTGTATTATAGCAGTCCAAACAGTCTAAGACACTTGGGCATAAATCTATTTAAAGACCCTAAAATCACTCAGCTATGTCCAGGGCTACCATTTCTTTCCATCAACCAACAGTTCCTGTAGTATTGTTCATTCACCCATCCCTCCCATCTTTGTACTGCCATGGTCACCCACCAGTAAAAATTATTGCACCTATTTACCATGTAGAAGTTGCCTTAGATCCCATTTTCATCTTCTCTTATAAAACTTCATGTGTGTATGTGGACATAAACAGATACATGTATTTTTGAGTTAATTGTCCTAGTTTTTGTACTGGGGACATACTTTCACTATCATCCTCTAATTAATTATTTTCAGACTAGTAAATTGGTTTGATCTTAACTCCAGGTTTAATTGTCAAAAATATGTTGTTTCCAATATTTCTGCCTGGGTTCATCAATTGCATCCATAAAGCAGGTATTACAGCATCTCCCATACCAAATCCAGGCATTGAGATACTCTATCCCACACTGACCTCAGCACCCTGGAGCCCTACTTGTTCAGGAGATAGAATTGAAAAAAACATATATATAAATTTATATAGATTTAAATTTTTTATTTTTAAATGTATCACAATGGTTTCTATTTTGACAAAAGCCTAAAACATTAAATAGTTTGAACTGCATTTAGGTAAAATATAAAAATAAAAAATGTTTTTACTATGATAACTGTAAACTATTTTACTATGATAATTTTACTATGATAATTATGATAGTTTACTCAGCCTAGAAATCAAAATGAGGATTAAAAAACAGGATCAAGAAAATAAGGGTTGCTTCCACTTAAAATGTTATTACTACTGCAGTACTTAAATTGCTCTTACATATGTTAATGGGCTGTACCATTTAGCTCAGTACTAGTGCAAGTGCATCTAGATCTCTCTCTCACACACACACACACACACGCAGACTGGCACACACACATACAATTTTTGACAAATTATTTAGCATTTTCAGCACAGCTGCACTGAGTATTTATTAATTGCCTATAAAATCAGCAAAATATGTTCAGTAAGAGCCAGCTTGGCATATATTGTACATAATCACACATTTGAGCTACACAGTTGTTTATGTCATTTTATAATCATGCTAATAATTACCAGATAACTAAATTATTCTCTGAACTATAAATGTTATATTTAATTACTTTCTCAATGTTTACATGTTGCCATGGAGATTAAATTGCTAACTCAATCCATAAATTCAGTTCTTTTATAATATCCATCTGTATCAATATGAATGTGGAATGAATTAATAAAACTGGGAAGCATGTGCAAACAAGTTAGCATTTTCTTGATATGGTTTCTATTCACATAGTTTCTATAGGATGCTGTGAAAATTTATCAGGTTCTCTTTAACATCTTCAAAGCATTCCTGAGTGCTGAAAATTAAAGGAAGAGGAATAAAATAAATCTTTCATAAGATACAATTTCCACCTTCTGTCAGGAACTAACTGATTAGAAAACTCTTTATAGGTTAAACCAATCATTACATTTTTATGATTCTACGTGTTTCTAAACATAAAAAAACAAAGATTTCTCACTATAATCTATCCCAATACAGTAAATACTACCATGGTCCATAACAACAGTCTGTGTAATAATTTATCACATATATTTTTTGGGTTTTGTTTTACAGTATCTTTTTATATGGCTGAAATTTCCCTAGGAACATTTCTTCATCCAAAATTGTTTAAATATTAAAAGCATCTTGAGATAAACACTGCATGTGTGCCAATCTTTTCCATAAAACATCCAGCATTCATATTATAAAATTTTGAATATAAGAAATTTGGGTTTTTAAAATGAATTGCTCTTCTATTAGGTAGCAGGTAGTGGGAGTACCCCCCAAAAAAAACACTTAGAATATCACTTGAATATTCTGATTGTATTGAGAAAATTAAAAATACATTATAACAAATCTTGAACTTTTGTGTACAAAAAGAGAATGTGTCAGTATCCTTCTGGAGTGACAAAATCCTCCAAGGTTTTTGGGTTTATCTGTCCACTATATATTTGGGAAGATATTCATGCTAAAATGTCCCAGTCCATTCTAGGATTACTTATAAATAGACAAAGCCTAAGACACTAGAAATGCTCCAATTTTGATTGAGTTAGATACACATAAATGTCATCTATTGATTCATTCATAAATATTCATTTATGCAATTGTTGATTCAACATGAATTTAGAAAATGCCTGATAAAATAACATAGTTGGTAAAATGTTACTATCACTTTTATAGATAATTCTCCAGTATACAACTGAATATTCAGAAAGTAATACCAGCATAGTGCTCCAGGTTTCAACATATGTTGGGGAAAGGATATTAAGTGAATACAAGAAACCATAGTAGGAGATGGAATTTTATTAATATCACAATATAAACAAGAAAATAAAAAATTCAGAAGAGGAGAAATTTAAATTATTTCAAGCTCCTGGAAAGACAAGATTTTTCCTTTCTAAAACTGAGAGCTCTATATAGTAATATGTAATTAAATATCAAAACATGTGACCAAATCGTTCCAGATAACATTAAATCTTCCCTGGATTATTGATAAAGCCTCCCACCTGGTTGTTTTCATCCTAATCTATGCCTTCCCAGACAAACTCTAGACAGAAATTGGAGACATTTCTCTAGAGCACAGATGTATATACTGGCATTCCACTTCTATTTTCCAAGTTTTCTATAGAATTAACTCTAACGCCATTAATATGGCATGAAAGTTAATTCTGAATGATATCTTTGCTCAGCTCTGTTTTCCTATTTTAGCACTTTATCCTTACCCTTTATCTATATCTTTTATTTAGCTTCTGGTTCTCTACACTTATAATCCCTTCTTTCAAAAAATATTTTCCTCCTTTTTGTGGATAGTTTCTAGTTAAGCCACTTGTCACTAATTAGGAATCACTCCTTAAGATAATGTTCCCTATGTCTTGAAATTGTATTAGGTGTCTTTCCTTTGTCCTTTTGTAATACTGTGCTTTACCCATGATAGTATAGACCATGTTGAATTTTCTTTGTCTATTTTCTCTGTAAGATCATAATTTCTTTGAGGGCTTGAATTTCTCAGCTCTGGTATTAAGTTTCTCACAGTCTTAGATAATAAGCAAATGCATAGTATTATTCATTATTCAAGAAATATTAAAATAAAAATAACTTCCTTCGCTAGATTAAAGATTCTTGAATCTAAAGCCTAAATCTTTAAAGAAAGTAAATATTTAAATGTCATCTTCCACACTTAATGAACCTTATCTAGTCTCAATTATATAATCCATGTATAAGGCTAAAATATGAGGGGAAATGTTAGACAATGCAGATTATAATTAATTTTGCATCTAATCAATATATAACTAAGTTAACAATTTTTCATAGAAAAGTAGGCTTACCATTAAAATTCAAAATCGGGATACTAACAAGATTCTTCTGTATTTCATTTGTATTTTAGATTAAATTCAGATAAGAGAAGAAAATTGCAAGGAAACAAGATATAAAAGCACCATGACATAGATAAAATAATTTTTAAGAATTATCTATTTTGCTAATAAAAATATCAATTAAAATTATTTAATACTATTGAAAGTTATCTTTATATATATATCCACACACATAGACACGTTATGGTAATATTGATTGATTAATATTTGTTATTCACATTATGGATCTAATAAATTCTCAATCTTAACTTTTTCCCCTCCTAATCTTTACTCCTCTTAGATACTATTTTCTTCATTGTTTTCTAAAAAATCTGACAAACTGCCAAATGTTCTTGGAGGCTTCTCTGTGGTGTGGGAAGACAGCCACTCTCAGCCAGCCCTGCAACTTTGTATTGATGCATCTCTTCAGAGGATGCAGTGAAGATAAATTACCAGTTGTCATTTTTCTAAAGTATGCTTTTTAGCTTTTCAGACTATAGTAAATGAATAAGATGACTTAAAATGGTAATAAATTGGGATTTATCATCATGCCATCTCTGCAGTGGCGTGTCAATATCAAAGGGCACACTAGCAAAGAAAACCACTATTACTAAACTTCAAGCTGAGATATACCTTACCTAATAACTGAGAGAAAACAAAATCAAGCATCATCAGGGGAATGGCAAGTGATCAGCAAGAAAATTAAGACGTGAAAGGGAACACATAAAGATTTGCAAAAAGGCAAATTTGGTTTAAATTTAAGTCCATAAAGGACTTTTCAAGTGCACCTGACAATTCAGGTGCTTAGACTGGAACAAGAGTTCTCAGTATGAACCCAATTTGTGCAAATTTATATCTGTTGCATAGTTGGTTCTCAATAAATACTGCTGTAATAGTTCAGATAAGTCTGGGTTTCTACCATGGACCTATTTAGTGAAAATATTGGTGACCTCTTTGGAAAGAAGCCATGCTAAATGAAAAGCAGAAAATTTTGAGTGTAATACAATGACATTTATTGAATCATTGGAGGCCAAATTTATGGATGTAATCTGATTCCTGAGCAAGAAGAGCTGCAAATGGAAACAGAAAGGGCTATTTCACCAAAAACTCTATGAAATCAGGGACATAGGAAATATTTCTTTGGGTCTAATGTAAAGCAAGTGGAGTGAGAGAGAGAAATTATTCTAATGTTAGTGGTTAGATTGTAACCACTCTGTTTCAAGAGCACCAGAGTAGAGAATGCAAATTTGGTATGTATTGGAGAGATGCAGTAACCTTTATTGAAAAACTTAAGTCACATGAGTTTCTCTTTATGGTAGGAGGCCATATTATTGATAGGAATAGCTAGTTTTATGTACATTGAACAATAAGAGGAACATGTCCAGAGCAAACTCCCATTCATAACTGCTACAAAGAGAATGAAATACCTAGGAATACAACTAACAAGAGATGTGAAGGACACAAACCTGATGCCAGTAGGATTGCTCCTGAATAGGGTGTCTGACAACCCCTGTTGGAGGGTCTTACCCAGTTGAGTGGCATGGGGAGCAGGACCCATTTAACAAAACACTTTGTCCCTTGGAGAGGATGTATTTTACTGGGGGGAATCCACTTGTCTGGGCTGCCTGGATTCCTCACAACTACCAGATGGAGAGGCTAAGATTGCTGGTTTGTCAAAGATCAGATGGTTGTAGATGTATGGCATTATTTCTGAGGCCTCTGTTCTGTTCCGTCAGTCTCTATCTCCGTTTTGGTACCAGTACCACACTCTTCTGATTACTGTAGCCTTGTAGTATAGTTTAAAGTCAAGTAACATGATGTCTCCAGCTTTTTTTTTTTTTTGACTTAGAATTGTCTTGGCTCTGCAGGCTGTCTTTTGGTTCCATATGAAGTTTAATTAATGGTGAAACATTGAAGGCTTTCCCTTAAGATCAGAAATAAGACAAGAATGTTCACTCTCTCCACTCTTATTTAACATAGCACTGTACTAGAAAGTTTAGCTGCTACAATAAGGAAAGAAAACAAAATAAAAGGCATATCTAGTTGAAATGAAGAAATAAAATTCTTTCTATTTGCAAAGCATGTGGATTCCATTTGCAAAGCATGTGTTATAGATTCCAGGTAATCTACAACAATGTCCTAGAACAAATGAGTAGGTTCAGCAACATTGCAAAATACAGGATAAACATTTAAAAAATCAATTGTACTTCTAGACATTAGCAATGAACACATGGAAAGTAAATTTAAAATATTACACTATTTATAATTGCTTTAAACAATGAATTGCTTAGGTGTAAACCTAACAAAACATGCAGGAGTTGTTATGTAGAAAATTTTGCAATGCTAATGAAAGAAATCAAGGAAGAAGTAAATAAATAGAGACATATACACTTTTATAGATTGGAAAATTTAATATAGTAAACATTTTTACTTAACCCTAAAATGATAAGACCATTTTATTGCATTTTTTATCAGAATGTCAGCACCGTTATTTGTACACACATGGATTATTGTAAATTGTACATGCAAAGGCATAAGCACCAGAATAGGTGAACTAACTTTGTCAAAGAATAATATAGTGGAAGTAATTGCCTATCTGATTTCAAGATTTATTACATAGCTACAGTATCAAGACTGTGTTATACTAGCAGAGGGATAGTCACATAGATAATGGAACAAAATAGATAATCCAGAAATAGAGCCACACTTGTATGACAAACTGATTTTTGATAAAAATGTCAAGGCAATTTAATGGAGCAAGAATGGCCTTTCAACAAATTTTGCTGGACAAATTGAACATCCCAATTCAAGAAAAAAGAAAGAGAAAAAAAAAGAAACCTAACCTAAGAATCACACCTCAAGCAAAAATTAAGTCAAAATGAATCACCCCAGAATTAAATGCTTAACACTTTAAATTATAATTCTGTGATTTAAATAGAAATTAAATGTATAACACTTTAAATTATAACTAAACTATAACACTTTAAATCTATTTATATATATATCAAAGAAAGTCTCCAGGATAAAACATTAGGCAAAGAGTTCTTAGACTTTATTTCAAAAAGACAATCCATAAAAGGAAATATCATTAAATTGGACTTCATCAAAATTAACAACTTTAGTTTTGTGAAACAGTCTTTTAGGAAGATGAAACAACAAGCTGCAGACTGGGAAAAAATATTTCCCAACTGCATCTCTGATAAAGAATTAGTATCTAGAATAGATAAAGAACAATCAAAACTCAATAGTGAAAAAATAAATAATACATTTATAAAATGGGGAAAAGGCATGAATAGATATTTTATTGAAGTGGATATATATAGATGACAGACATATGAAAATGTGTTCAACATTAAGAAAATGTAAATTAAATTTACAATAAATATTGTAACTAATATCTATTAGAATGAACAAAAAAAAACTAGTGACAATACCAAATGAAGATGCAGAAACAATGAATTGCACTCATATACTGCTGGTAGCAATATAAATAGTATAGCAACTCTGAAAAACAGTTTGGCAATTTCTTTTATAAAACCAAATTTTCAACTACCATACAAATCAGTGATTGCACTTCTGGGCATTTATCCCAGAGAAATAAAAGTATATCATCACACAAAAACTTGTACACAAATGTTTATAGCAGCGTTAATTGTAATAGTCTCAAATTGAAAACAATGAAGTGTTCCTTCAGTGAGTGAATGTTTAAATGAGTTGTGATATATCCCTGCCAAGAAGTACTATTCAGAAACAAAAAGAAACAAATTGTCATTATACACAACAACTTAGATGAATCTCCAGATAATTATGCTGACTTCTAAAAAGCCAATCTCAAAAAGTTATATACTACATGGCTTCATTACATAATCTTAAAATGACAAAAGTACAGAAATGGAGAACAGAGTGGTGGCTGGCAGTGGTCAAAAAAATGGAGTAGGAATGGAAACGTTTTGCATCTTGGTTGAATAAATGTTTGTATCTTGGTTGTAAGGTTGTACTTTCGTTTTTAAATATATTATTATTGGAGTGGGGAAACTAAGAACACCATATACAGGAATTCTATTTATTTCTTACAACTCTATGTGAATCTGTAATTATCTCAATATAACAAGTTAATAAAAATTATTATAAAAATAATTGTCATTCCTGCTGTATGTTAATCTCTAGATACGAAAAATACCCAAGTATTCATGATTCCAGGAAATAAAAAAATCTGTGGAATCAGAAATACAAATAGCAAGTTAGGAAAATAGAGATAAAACTGAGACAACACCAGCAAGTTTAGAACATAGGGCACACTTGAGCCAAAGCTGTAAAAATACAAAGTGGTTATTTCAAATCAGTATGGTGGGGTTTCTCCTGCAAAAAATATTGCTGTATTCACTTACTCAACAGAACTAAAGTGGAAGAAAGCTATTTTTAATTTAATTTATCACTGAGGTTTGAAAAATGAGATCTGGCATAGTTAAAAACATCCACCACCATCCCTTCCCTGTAAATGGAAAAAATAAAGTGCTTTACTAAATATTGAATCACAAGATTCAGCATGTGGTATGGCTAACAGTAAAAAATAAAGACTGACATAATTATAACTATATTTCTGAAACTTCATTGAAATATGAAACAAAAACTAAGTTCCTATTTTGGATTTCTGGAGTATGAATTTAGATCTCTGGTAGAAACCTCCACTTGAAACAAACGAGACTGAAAAATGTACATCACAGCTTCATTTTTTTTTCAGAAGGAGAGTAATTTGCTTCAAAATGCACATAAAGTACTTCTCTGAAAACTCACACTATACATTTAAAACATCAGCTTATTTGTGCAATGTATCTTTGCATTTATAACTATGACATGATAAGCAAAGTATTAAGTTCTCACAGTGATTTCTAAGGCCATAGTACTCATATTATTAGTCATACATTATTTTAGATGTTTCTTTTTTTTTTCTTTCTTGATGGAGTTTTGCTTTTGTCACCCAGGCTGGACTGCAATGGCACAATCTTGGCTCATTGCAACCTCTACCGCCTAGGTTCAAGCAATTCTTCTGCCTCAGCCTTCTGAGTAGCTGGCAGTACAGGCTCTTGCCACCCCACCTGGCTAATTTTTTATATTTTTAGCAGAGACGGGGTTTCACCATGTTGGTCAGGCTGGTCTTGAACTCTTGACCTCAGGTGATCTACCCACCTTGGCTTCCGAAAGTGCTGGGAATACAGGTGTGAGTCACCACCCCTAGCCCTAGATGTTTCTTTAAAGATATTTTTATATGAGATTGATATTTAAATCAGTAGACTTTTAGGAAATCAGATTACCCTCCATAATGTGGGTGGGACTCAATCAATCAGTTGAAGTCCTAAATAGAAAAAGATTCACCTCCCTCAATAAAGGGGACAGTCAGCCAGCAGATTCAGGCAACATCCAGGGACTCGGCAACATCCAGAGACTGCGGCAACATCCAGAAATTTGGATTCAAGCAACAACCAGGGACTCTGGCCTGCTAGCCTACCCTGCAGCTTTTAGAACTGCTAGCCTCCACAATCCTGTGAGTCAATTCTTTACAGTCTCTCTCTCTCTCTCTCTTCCTTCCTCCCTCTTCCCCCTCTCCCTTTCTCTCTCTCTCCTCTCTTTCTCTCTCTCTCTCACACACACACACACACACACACCCTATTGGTTCTGTTTCTCTGCAGAATCCTAATTAATACAGATTGGCTGAGAATGGTTCTAGAGGAAGTGAATCTTAAAAATGTGTTTTCTAAATTGGTTCTGAGGTTTCTAGAATCTTAATACAAATAGAATAAATTAGATTTAAGAGCACCAACGACTCTATTTCCATTAGTAAAGAAAGCACTGATAGTTCAAAGCATGATGTATCAATAGAGATTAATAAAGTATCATCACTTTATTTTCCTCAACAAATACTTATAAACAAGGTTTCGGGGTCTATGTATATGATACCTTTGAACATTTTTGTTAACTAATATGTGTGATGAGACTGGTTGGTTGCTTCTAATTTTACTAGAGAAAGTGGAGAAAGAAAAGAATGAGCTCTCGATTTGAATTCCCAGCCAAGTGCTGTGTAAATGACTTAAAATTCGATGTCTGCCCTTAAAAAGACTCTGATCTTCTATAGCCACAGACTTGAGATTGGTGAAAACTAAACCCAGAATCTCATCCTGCAAGTGGCTGAATTAAAACACAAACTGAAATCCCAGCCTCTCAGTGTTTGCTGTTAAAGGTGTTGGTTGGGAAGAAACAAGATTCTAAAAATTTGAATGGAAACATATAGGAAGATCCAGATGAGTCTAAAGACATTGAACTCCTAAATTCAGATGCATCTTTATCAGTAGAAAGCAGCCACTCCACTCCTGTCTAAGGGGATTGACCCTGCTTTGCCTGAGGAAACTGTAATGGCCTCTTCTGAGGTTGCTGCCTTCCAAAACTGTTGATTCTCTGTAGGAATCACCTCTGTGTTTCTCCTCTTTTCTTCTAGACCTATAACTAACCTTAATTCTTAGCAGGCAAGCTCCCAAAGGTAAGGTACAAAGTATGACTCATGAGAAACTGCACCAAAAGAACTACATGATTTCTCTAATGTATACAAACAGAAGTGCAAGGACTATGAAATGGATATCAAGCATGTGAGATAACAGTAAAAGAAATGTAAATTTGAGTCAGGGTGAATTTATTGATATGGCCCCATGAAGCAGAGATAATGGATTTAAGGTTGCAGCTCTAGGACTTAGAAAGGGCTCTAACAATTTGGTTGGTTGGCTGAAATACGAAACAAAAGTACATGCACTTAAAGTGCCATAACTGCCTTGAGATACTGTAGAGGAAGGAATTCAAAAGCTAAGGGAGATTAAAATGTTAGAGTGCATTTGCCATTTAAGACATGCTTATCCACACAGGGAGAGTCCAGAGAACATACCTTGCATTGTGACCGTAAGAAACAATTTTGTGAGGGGAGCCCCAGCATCCTTGAAGAGCTCTGTGATACTCTATGGTAAATCTCTGTAGGTCAGAAATTATAGTGGGAACTGCGGTCACCAAATTGGGAAGCCTAAATGCAATGGAGGTGATTGAATTTTGGAGTTGCAGGGGCCAAGTGGCTAGACTCAATTGCCAAAGACAAAGTAGGTGTTGCTACCATAATAGACAGCAGAATCAAAGCAGCAATCAGAATACTGTGACACACAGAGACCTATGGAGTTGGCAAGTTGATCAAGGTATGTCCAGAAGTAAAATAGATGGGGGAAGCTTATTAAATTCTTACTTGCTCTACATACACAGAACGGTCCTAAGTTAAGTGAGCAAAAGCCTTACTTGAACCATAAAAACAGGCAATCACAGCCCTACAATTTATTCCCAGACTTGAGCTACTTTACAGACTTAGAATCCCTTAAATGAATGAGAAGACAGGTCCCCTTAAGGAAGGCCCCTGGTACTTTGCCAAAATTTATACTGTTAATCTTTCTCTTAGCCTTTGCCAAAAACACCTAATACCTTTGAGCAGGGTAACTGTGCATTAGAGAAAAGGAAATAATCAGACCTTTCAGGGACTACAAAACTCTGGCTCTAAAGTGACAGTAATTCAAAGAAACCTAAAACATCACTGTGTTTTCCATCAGTCAGGGTAGGGGCTTAAGGAAGTCAGTGTAATTTTAATACGGGTCCATCTTGCAGTGGGCCCAGTGGGCCCCTGGACCCGTTATGTGGCTATTTCCTCAGACGTGGAAGGCATAATTGGATAGAGATACTCAGAAGTTGGTAGAATTGTCACATTGACTCCCTTGACCTATGAGTGAGAGCTGTTAAGTTTAGAAAGGCCAAGTGGAAGCCTCTAGAATTCCCTCTACCTAGGAGGAAAATAAAACAGAAACAATAACACATTTCTGGAGGGATCATAGAAAATTAGCACTACCATTAAGAAGTTGATGAATGTGGAGATGATGACTCCCATCCCATCCCCATTCACCTCATCTATTTGGCCTGTATAGAAGACAGATGAATCTTGAAGAATGATAGCGAATTATTTTAAGCTTACCCAGGTGGTGACTCCAATTGCAGTTCCTGTACCAGAATTGGTTTCATTGCTTGAGCAATTTACCACATCCTCTGGCACTTGGCATGCAGCTATTGGTCTGGCAAATGCATTCTTCTCTTGACCTGTTAGTAGAGAACACCAGAAGAAATTTAGTTTCAACTGGAAAGGCCAGAACTACACCTTTACTGCCCTTTCATAGGGGTGAATCCACTCTCCAGCTTTATGTCATAATTTAGTCATAGGTAACTTGACCACCTTTCCCTTCCACAAGACATCATACTGGTTCTTTACATTGCTGACATTTTGCTGATTGGACATAGTTGGCAAGAAGTAACAACTACTCTAAACTTACTGGTAAAATATCTGCATGTCAGAAGGTACAAAATAAATCCTATGAAAATTCAGGGCTTCTAACTCAGTGAATTTTTGGGGGGTCCAGTGATGTGGGGCATATTGAGATATCCTTTTGAAGGTGAACAAGTCATCACGTCATCCCCTCCCACAGCCAAAAAAGGCACACAATGGCTAGTGGGCCTCTTGGATTTTGAAGGCAATGTATTTTCCATTTGAATGTGCTGCTCCAAACCATTTACTGAGTAACTTGAAAAGCTGATGGCTTTGAGTGGAGCCTTAAACACAGAAGGTTCTTTGACAGGTTCATGCTGCCATGCAAGCTGCCAGCCACTTGAATCATATGATCCATGAGTATCAATGGGTTTGAGGAGTCAATTGCAAAAACTGTTGTTTGGAGCCTTTTACAGCCTCTTATAAGTGAATCATAATTCAATCCCTTAGAATCTGCAGCAAAGCCCTGCTATCCTCTGTAGATATCTACTATCTGAGAAACAGCTTTATTCTACACCTGGGTCTTAGAAACTAAATATTTAACATGGGC
Organism: Cheracebus regulus; assembly: GCA_963574635.1. Lineage (NCBI taxonomy): Eukaryota > Metazoa > Chordata > Mammalia > Primates > Pitheciidae > Cheracebus > Cheracebus regulus. The sequence goes on along the minus strand of CAUYQU010040831.1, from coordinate 89,660 downwards.
CACCAAGTTGCAACCTGAGTTGCCCACCATGAACTGGGCATTATCTGATCTATCAACCCATGAAGTTTGGGCATTCACATGCTACTCCCTTATCAAATGGAAGTTTTATGTATGAAATCAGCCTCAAGCTGGCCCTGAAAGCAGTATGCCTAAATGTTTATGGTCCATACTCCTGCAACACTACCTTCTTTCTGCTAGCCGGCTCCTATGGTTTCATGCAGGGTTCCCTACAGCCAGTTGATAGAGGAAGAAGAGACTCAGGCCTGGTTTACAGGTGGTTCAGCATGATATCAGGCACCAGCTGCAATGGAGAGCAACAGCACTAAAGCCTATTTATGGGGCATCCTTGAAGGACAGTAGTGAAGGGAAATCCTCACACTGGGCAGAACCTCAAGAAGTTCATCTGGTTGTGCACGTTACTTGGAAAGAGGAATGGCCAGACATGCAATTACATACTGATTTATGGGCTGTGGTCAGTGGTTTGGCTGGATGTGACCATGATGGAACTTGGAAGGAACATGACTAGAAAATAGATGGCAAGGAAATTTGTGGAAGAAGCATATAGATAGAATTCTTTGAATGAGCAAAAAAATGTGAAGATATTTGTGTTTTATGTGAATGCTCACCAAATGATGACCTCAGCAGAGGACCTGTTCTGTGGATCTCATTTAGTTTCTTTCTCCAGCCACCCCTGTCATTGCCCAATGAGCTCATGAACAAAGTGGCTATTGTGGCAGGGATGGAGCTTACACATGGGCTCAGTAACATGGACTTTCATTTACCAAAGCTGAACTGGCTTTAGCCACTCCTGGGTGCTTAATAAGACAAGAGTCTAAGGAATCCCTGATATGTTACTGTTCCCTAGGGTGACCAGACAGCTACCTGATGGCAGGCTTGTAGAGCTTCCATTGCAGAAGAGGCAGTATTTTGTTCACTGAAGTAAACACTTACTCTAGAAATGGAATTGCCTCCCTGGCATGCAATACTTCTGCCAAAACTACCATTTGTGGACTTAACAAAATGCCTTATTCACCATTATGGTATTCCAGACAGCATTACTTCTGATCAAAGAACAAACTTTGCAACAAATAAAGTGCAGCAACAGGCAGATGATCCTAGAATTCTTTGATCTTTCCATAGTTATCCATCACCCTGAAGGAGCCATTACTTGATAGAATGAAGAAATAACCTTTTGAAGACTTAGTTGTAGTGCCACCTTAGGGGACTGTTGTAGTGGCAACACCTTAGAGGACTCAGGCAAGATTCTCCACGGTTCTGTGTATGCTCTGAATCAGCATTTAGCATATGATATTGTTTCTCCCATAGTCACGATTCATGGGTTCAAGAAGTAAAAAATAAAAATGGAAGTGACATCACTCACTATTACCCCTATTGACTCACCAGTTAAATTTTTCCTTTTTCTTCCTATGATTTTATGCCCTGCTGGCCTAGAGATGGTAGTTCCAAGAGGAAGAATGTTTCTGCCAAAACACACAATGATTCAATTAAACAAGAAGTTAAGACCGCCACTCAGATACTTGGACCCCATTATGCAACTGAATCAATAGGCACATAAATAGAGGTAAGGAAGCAAATGTCTATAATATAGGAGATCCCTTAGGATATCTCTTCGTATTATCATGCCTTTTGATTAAAGTCAATAGAAAACTACAACTCAATTTAGGTAGTACTACTAATGGCCCAGACCCTCGAGGAACAAAGGTCTGGGTCACCCCATCAGGTTAAAATTCACAAACAATTGAGCTGCTTTCTCAGAGCAAAGGGAACACAGTAATGAGTGGTGAAAGAGGGTAGTCAGAAATGCAAGGTTTTGACATGACATATGATCAGTTACAGATTGCAACTGTCATGAATATTTTTTCTGTTGTTATGGATATGTTTGTGTATGTGTGTATACATTTATACATTATATGGAAATTCATAATTTGTTTGTAAATTCATTGTTGATGGGTATTCATGTTTGACCATTTGTAATAACCAATTTTGGGTTATTGCAAACCCAATTTTGGGTTATTACAAATAAGCTGAACATTCCTGTATAGGAGTTTGGATGCATATATGTTTTATTTCTCCTGGATAAATACCTAGTAGTGGAATGGCTGGGAAATATAGCACGTGTGTGTGTGTGTGTGTGTGTGTGTGTGTGTGTGTGTACACCAAACTGTTGCATTTCCAGTAGCAGTCACTGAGGGTTCTAATGGCTGCACGTCCTTACTAACACTTGATACCTGTGTCGTGGTGTCTAATGTGGACATTTGTAGTCTACTTATGATGAACAATGCTGAATATTTTTTCATTTGTCTATTTGCCATCTTTAAATATTCCTTGATAAAGTATGCATTCAAACATTTTTCTCATTTTTATTGGTTTGGTTTTTTAATTATTGAGGTTTGAGAGTTCTTTACATTTTCTGGATTCAAGCTGTTTATTATATATGATTTACAAATGCTTTCCCCCATCTGTAACTTGTTTTTTTAATTATTATTGTCATTTAAAGAGCAAATGTTTACTGACATTTACAGAGCAAAAATTCTTAACTTTTGTGGTATCCAATTTATCCATTATTTTTTCATTTCAGATTCTCCTTTTGGTGTTATATCTAAGAAATCTCTGTCTAACCCAGGGTCACACAAATATACTTTGATGTTTTCTTCTAGCAGTTGTATAGATTCAGGTTTTACATTTAGGTCTATAGTCCACATAAAATTTTTTTTAATATGTATAATGTGAAATATTGATTAAAATTGCCCCCCCCCTTTTTTTTGCATGGATACATCCAATTATTCCAGCACTGTTTATGGAAAAGGCTATCCTTGCTCCACTGAATTGCCTTTACAACTTGGTCAGAAAAATCAGTCGACTAAATAATATGTATTAGTTTATTTCTGAGCTCTCTATTTCATTCCCTGGGTCAATCTGCCAATCTTCAGGTCAATATCACACTGACTAAATTTAAAATTCTTGAAGTCAAGTAATATACGTTCTCTAAGTTTTTTTTTTTCTTTAATAGTTTTTTTTTTCTTTAATAGTTTTGGCTGTTCTAGGTACTTTGTTTTACCATCTGAATTTTAGAATAAGCTTTTCAATTTCTACCCCCCACCAAAAAGCCTGCTGTAATTTTGGTATCGTATTGAATCTATAGATCAATTTGGAAAATACTGACATTTTGAAATTGTGAATTCCAGTCCATGGCACATGTTTTATCTCATTCTATTTAATTCTTTAAATTTTTTCAGCAATACTTACAGTTTTCAGGGTTTACACCTGGTGCATGTTTTATTAGTGTTATTCTTACTTCATATTTCAATGGTATTATAAATAATATCACTTTTTTTATATTTTTTAGATTCTTGAAGTCTCCCTGCCTGCTTTTTATTTTGGGTGGAATTCATATCATATAAAATTAACTATTTTAAGGTGAACGATTTGGTGGCATTTACCATATTTATGATGTGTATAACCACCACCTCTATCTAGTTTTGAAAGATTTTCATCACTCCAAAAGAAAACCCTGTATCAATGAAGCAATTGCTCCCCTTCCTACCCCACCCCCTCAAGCCCTGAAAACCACCAGTCTGTTTTCTGTTTCTAAGGATTTTCCTCTTCTGGATATTTTATATGGCCCCATGTGATCTTTTACACAGTAACCATTAATATGTGACCTTTTTCATCTGGCTTCTTTCACACGGCATAATATTTTTGTGATTTTCTATGTTGTAACATGTATCAGTACTTCATTCCTTTTTATGACTGAATAATATTCTCTTGTGAATTTCCCAGTGAAGCCACCTGGGCCTGTAGATCTGTTTTATCCTTTTTTTTTTTGGAAGGCATTTAAGACAAATTCATGTTTTTAGTAGGTAGAAGGTTATTCAAGTTGTCTACTTCTTCTTGAGTAAGCTTAGGTAGTTGATGCCTTTCAATCAGTTTGCTCATTGCATTTAAGGTATTGGCTATTAAGTTGTTCATAACAGGCCCTTTATTATCTGTTTAAATATCTGTAAGTGACAAATATAGCAATGTCACTTTTCTCATTTTGGTTATCTGTAATTTGTGTATTTTTATTTTCTAATCCATCTGACTAAAGGTTTATAAATTTTATTTTCTCAAAGAACCAGCCTTTAGTTTGATTTTATTTATTGCCTTTCTGTTATTTATTTTATTCATCTTTGCTCCCCGATATTTATTATTTCCTTTCTCCTCCTTACTTTGGGTTTCATTTATACTCTCCTTTCTAGTTTAACTGGAAGCTAAGATTGTTAATTTGAGACCTTTCTTCTACACTAATATAGATGTGTGGTTCTATAAATTTCCCTCTAAATATTGCTTCAGATGCATTCCATAAAATATGATATGATGTGTTATTTTCATTCAGTTCAAAATACCTTTTGGTTTTCACTTCAATGTCTTCTCTAATCTCTAGGGTATTTGGAACTGTGTTATTCAGCTTCCAAATTCTGATATCTTCTGTTATTTATTTTTGGTTTAATTCCAGCATGGTTATACAAGATACTTTGTATTCCTTGAATTCTTTTCAATTCATTTAGACTTAGTTTATGGGCATTACTATGGTCTATTTGGGTAAATGTTTTATATATACTTCAAAATAACACATATTTTGAGTTGTTTGGTGGAGTATTCTATAAATACCAAGTAGGTCAAGTTGGCTGATGATGTTGATCAACAGTTAACTGAAGTTCTTTCTGTATTTTCAGTCTATTTCTCCCTATTTTCCATTATAGATATTACATCGAAATATTATATTTCCAATCTCTCTAATGGTTTCTAGCTTATGTTTTCAAGCCTCCTGTTTCTTTTGCAATGTCTAATCTGTTAATTGGTTTTTTAAAAAAATTTACAGACTTTTAGGGTCACAGCAAAATTGAGCACAAAGTACAGAGAGTTCCAACATATTCCTCCCTTTCCACAGAGCTTTCTCCAACATCGTTATCCTCCACCATTGTGGTACATTTGCTATAATTGATGAACCAATACTGACAGTTCATTTTTTACCTAACTCCACAGTTTACCTCACCCTTAGTGTTTGTACATTCTATGTGTTCTGATAAATGTATAATGACCTGTATCAATCATTATAATATCAGACAAAATAGTGTCACTCCTCTAAAATGCCCCTGTACTCTATTGGTACAAAAAGTAGTTATAAAGAATGAATAAGACCTAGTAGTTGATAGCACAACAGTGTGACTATAGTCAATAATAATTTAACTGTACTTTTCAAAATAACAGAAGAGTTTAATGAGATCATTTGCAAGACAAAAGATAAATGCTTGAGGTCATGGATACTTTATTTACCATGATGGAATTATTATACATTGCATGTCTGTAAAGTATGTCATGTACCCCATTAATATATCCACTTCTATGTTCTCACAAAAATTAAAAACTAAAAAAGAAGAGAGAGAGAAAATTGTTCTCGAAGACTAAGTATGGTTTTCTTCCGTGGCTTCCCCATCTGTCCAACAGATACCACATATCCTTTCCCCAGCTGTCAATCAAAGTTCAGTTTTCTGCTATTGCAGCTTCCTTCTTTCACTGCACAGTAAGAGTCTATACTGGCTTGTTGTCTGCCTTTAAACCCTTATAGGGTGAGCCATTATTCACTGAATTCCCATATTCCAGTGGACATGTCAATTGCTTTGAGAGTTTTTATTGAGCCAGGATTCCTCTCACATAAAGAACTTGGGCAACTCTCTAAGAACACATACCTTTTAAATCTTCAACTTTATGATAAATTTTTAGCCCTATTTTATGAAACCTGGAGATCGTTGATGAGCTAGGAGTCATAAAATCAGTCTTTCATAGTCTTAGCATATCCTACATAGACTATATGGCAACTACTATTCTCTGCATTTTAAGACCAAACACATAGGTAGCAGGAAAAGACTCTTTTGATAACCTATTTTATATGTAATATTTTACACATAGGGAATTTTTTAATGTTATCCAGTATTTCTATGCATCCAAAATACATAGAAATACTGCTCGGCAAATAATGATCTTCCAATAAATATTTGTTGAACAAGCAAATGCATAATTGTGGGGGGCACCGAGGTTTGCTAGCATATTACCAAACCTATCAGGGTTTACAAAATTTAGAAGACTCATCCAAAGGAATGAGAAATTATCAAAGATGAGGAAAATCTTAAAAGCAACTAAAAAGTAATGGCATGACTCTTTCTGTATAGCAGATTCACATCAGCACCAACAGATTCTCAAAGATAGTACAATACTATCTCCAAACTGCTGGAAAAAAGTAATAAAATTGCTTTCAATCAAAATTCTGTATCCTGATAGGTTATCATATAGGAATGGAGAGCAAAATAAAAAGTATTTCCTGACAAACAAAATATTCACACACTCACAAACCCCAAGTAAAATAACTTCCAAAAGGATCTATTTCATTTAATAGGAAATAAAATGGAACCAGACGCAAGCAAGGTGATACAAAAAATGAGTATGAATAAAGAATTGGAAATATGTTGGTAGAATTTAAATGAGGATTGGCTATTCACAATATTACTAATGACCTAGTTTGTTGTGTCTCAAAGTGAGAAAAAACTAAAATAGTAGAAGCAATAATATGGGAAATGAGAGTAAATCAGAGTTAAAATATTCCAAAATGTCAAACATGGGATAGAGACTGTGGCTAACTTTAGATTTTTACCTGAAGACTATGAAACATTTTTTTTTTTAATGGAGTCTTGCTCTGTTGCCCAGGCTGGACTGCAGTGATGCAATCTCAGCTCACTGCAACCTCCGCCTCCTGGGTTCAAGTGATTCTCCTGCCTCAGCTTCCCGAGTAGCTGGGATTACAGGTGCCCACCACCATGCCTGGATAATTTTTTTGTATTTTTAGTAGAGACGGGGTTTTGCTATGTTTGCCAGGCTGGTATGAAACTCCTGACCTCAGGTGATACATCTGCCTCAGCCTCCCAAAGTGCTGGGATTACAGGTGTGAACCACCACACCCAGCCAAGACTGTTAAACATTTTAAGGTCTGAAAGAACAGACACAAGTTATATAATATCAAGGAGTCGGGGAAAAAAAAAAAGAAAAATAAGAATTTTAAAAGGTTATGAAGGCTGGGCACTGGTAGCTCACATTTGTAATTCCAGTAGTTTGGGAGGCTGGAACAGGCCATTTGCTTGAGACCAGGAGTTCAAGACCAGCCTAGGCAACATAGTGAGACCCTCATCTCTACAAAATAATACAATAAATTAGCCAGGTGTGGTGATGTGCACCTATAATCCCAGATACTCTAGAGGCTGAGGCAGAAGGATCACTTGAGCTCAGGAGGTAGAAGCTGCAATGAACTATGACTGTGCCAGTGCACTGCAGCCTGGGCAACAGAGTGAGACTGTGTCTTGGAAAGAAAAGAAAAAAATGAATAACATTAAAAGTTTTAAAAATTCTTTTTGGACATAAATAATCTCAAAGAACAACTTTAGACAAAGTCATTGTGAGGCCATGATAAAGTGAGACAAAATAAAACCACCGCATAGTATTCTGTAAGCACAGTCACTGTCACTTCGCAGACCACAAAATACCAAACGCCTCCCTCTCCTAGCAAATATGAGTGAATGTTACTGTTTTTTAGACCAATCTTAGCTTTGTATCACTCTAGCCCATATCCCCTTAGTGAAGATTTGTTGACACCCAATTATAGAATTGTCCCCAGTTTCTAACTGCACTAAATCCAGCATAAATCTCTCTTTTCTTAGACTGTCCTCCAGATCATCCAACTAAAGCTCAAATTTGATAATATGTCACTTAAAACATCCTCTTACCAAGATGCTCTGTCAATCCCCAGTGTGTACATGCACCTATGATGTGAGGAGTAATAAACTCAACTTGTTCAGCTCTAAGTGCACAGACATCTATAATCACAGTAAAATTAAAATGGCATTTTAGGTCACTGTTTTTATCTATTTGTTCTTAGATAAAATTTTAAATAGCCCTACTGATAGTTCCTAAACATCCCAAACAAATCCTGTTGACATTTTTCATTCTTTTATTTTTTATTTCTATTTTTTGCTCTCTGAATTTCTGCTTCTATATTTTTCATTTATTTTAGGTACAGAATATTGTAGTAAGAAATGATATCTTTCCACTACTGAGTTTTCCCTTCCAGAAATATGATATATCTCTCCATTTATACACATCATGGCTTATGGATTTTTTTACAGTTTTATTCATACAGATAATGTGTATGACTTGTATGATTTATTTCTAAGTAATATATAAGAAGCTATTCCTTGATATATATGTGATAAGATTTTTACATAGGTATCTGTGTATATCCATGTATATTGCTTTATGTAGTTTTTGTAGTTTTATAAATGTACTCCTATTTATATATTTTGTGCTATTATATATCACTATTATACTTTTTGTTTTCTAATTCACTATTCTCTATTTTTAACTGTAAATTCTCTGTTATATTTTCTTGATCTCTTTTTAGTATTTAGAATAAAATGATTGGTTCATTTGTTTTTAATAAGCATTTTAGAATATAGATTTTCTTTTCAGCATAGATTTGACTATATGCTATAAGTGATCATACTGAATATAGAGTTCTCATTGTCCTTAATTCCTAAATTATATGAGGCTGCAATTATTATATTTTATTTTAGTTATTTAGAAATACTTATTTTTTTCCAGTTCAATACAACTTTGTCACTTTAATTTTTTGTAATCAATCTAGATTTTTAAAACAGGATGGTTTGAGAATCTAACTGTTATAATAATTGAAAGTTTCTATTTTCCTCATCTCTTTTCCTTTTAAACAATTTTCCATGAATGCTTAAAGGGCATTATATTGTCCAAAGGATATAATTATATGTAGGTAAATCCTTTATACACATCCTTAATATACACGTATCTTTATAAATAAGCTTTTCTCTCTATAATACACTGTACAGTACATGTACTATATTTGTCCTTCTCATTATTGTGTCATTAGTCTGACACAATGCCAGGCATACTCAAGAGATATTTGCAGCTGAATAATTAGTCATTACTTTCATTTATTCTTTTCCCCTAAATGATCTGTCAAACAATAAAGGATGTCTTAAAAACTCCCCACAACTATTCTGTCAAATTTTCCCAACATGTTTAAAAAATTCAGCTACATTTACATTCTATATTATTTGGTGTATCAAGGTTCATAACTGTTATATCATCATTGTGGATTTTTCTATCAAAATAAAATTATCATCTCTGTCCATTTATTGCTTTCTGGAATTGATTTCTATTTTGATGCATGTGGCAGCTCCAGTGTCCTTTTGTATTGCCTGATACATCTTTATCCAATATTTTACCTTTTATTGAAATTCATTTACAGTTGTGTTTCTTGTAAAGACTATGTAAATTCTATGTTTTGATTGTTTTAATTAATATGAGCCTACAGCCTCTAAATTGTGACATGTCATAAATGTTTTTCATGCTTTTGATTTTTATGCTTTCTTCTGTTTCTTTTACTATACTGTTTTATAAATGTCCTTTGTTTGTTTTTTCTATTTCCCATAATAAATTAAAATATAAAATATTAATTGGACACATTTGCAAATATTTAGAATCACAAACCTTCTCAATATATCAGTGTATCACAGGAAATAATATACTGTTTTCCACATATACAAAATTAGGAAAAAAGCATGCTTATATTCTCCCTGCACCCCTCAGCACCAATTCCCTACACACATTTTTTTTTTTAATCTGAGACTGTAGACCAGAATATAGGTACTCATACTGTACACATTATATATCTTCTTTGTTAGGAATTATTCTTGATATTTCAATTTTTATTTCATTTATATTTATAAGTCTGTAGTTTCACTTCTATGTTTAGTTTCAAGGTTTACTTCAGCTTTTATACCACAATTTTCCCATATTTGAGTTATTTGTTTTCATTTATCACTAAGTTATACAAGAAGACATGTTTAAATATCTTTCTTTACAGGAAAATAAATATATTTAAACATAGTACTTTCTGATCATGTTCATATGACAGTTATTCCTCTTACTTTCAGGTGAACTCTAACTGAATTATCTTCTGATGCTCAGGCTTTCAGAGTAATCACTGCTCCTTTATACTTACTTTTTTTCCCCCATTCCTGTATGAATGCAGAATTTTAATTTCTCTTGTCTAGAGAGGGGTCTAATTTGCTTTAGAACAGATCTGTCCAAAAAACTTTTCTATAACGGCAGGAATGTCTTTTATCTGCACTGCCCAATACGGTAGTTATAGTAGCAACAAACCACATGTGGCTACTGAATACTTGAAATGTGGCTACTATTTATTAATTTTTTTTAATCAATTACTTAAATAACTACATATGGGTTACCATATTGAGTAGTACAGCTCTAGAATGTTCCAGAGTCATATGAGAAAAGTGGAGCTCTGTTTTGTCTTCTTTCATTTCTAACCAACCCCTCCCCTGCTTGAGAAACTGGATTTTCCTCCATTTTTTTTTTTTCTCTTGGAATGCGGATCTGAAATCTCGTTGCTTTTGGCTACTGTTCCTTTCATATTTTTTCTAGTGGTCTGCGCTCCATTTCCTTGGATCACCAATTTGGAATTCTACTTTGGTCTCACTCTTTTTTCCTTCACCTCTTTCCTAGTTGCCTCTCAGACTGTGAGTCTAGAGCTATTATTTCCACCACCATTATATTTAATTGCTGCAGGAGTGAAAGGAAAGTATTGTAGTTTAGCTTCGTGGTTTTGCTTCACCCAGGAATTCTACTTGATGGAAGGATTGTCATTTTTTTTTTTTTTTAGATGAGATAAATTAAGCTTAGGTGGCTTAGATATAAAACTAGGAGAGAGTCATCCTCTTTGTATGATGTTTCATTGGTTTTCTTCATAGGCTTTTCTCACTCTCACTCCTTGGTGTTTTCATCCTTTCCAAAGAGACTAAGCTATGAGATGGCTGCAACTCACCTCCAGTCCTTGACTGTTCTGGTTCCTGCATTCTTCACTCTGCCAGATTGAGTGTCTCACCGTACCTTCTTCCCAATTTTGGCCACTCCAGCAGATGTTGCTTACTCTTGTTCTTTTTATAGCCACTTTTATACTTCCAGTGTTTTGGAAGACAAATCAGCACTTTGGCCCACAGCCTCAAGACAGTTTTTGTTGTTGTTGTTGTTGTTGTTGTTGTTGTTGTTTTGGCAAAATGGAGGCAGTTTGGCTGGACTGGGAGACAATAGAAAGTACAGGAATCTATACTTTTAGATGCATTACAGACATCAGGTTCACTTTGGGTCAGGAGTGAGGTTGGGAGCCTTTAAGCAAGTCTAGAATTACCTAGAGGAATAATAGTTCTATGACTTCCAAGACCTACCTTTCCATCTATTATTCTGCTCTTCCTCTGCCTCTATATTTCCTAGCTTAATGGTACCTACTGAAATACGAATTAAGAAGAAATCTCTTAGGCAGCTAGTCGAGATACGGGAGTGATCAGTAAGTGTTTTCTTTCCAATGAAAAGCAGCCCCAAATCATTTTCTAACCAAGAGCAGCCTGTAAAGTCAAGCTGCAGACAGATAAGCAAACTGAGAGCTTGCACGGGTGAATACAGGCAGAAACTAGGGACTAAACATGTTCAAGATGGAGGATCTATCTTCCCTTTTTGGCCAGACACGTGTACAGTAAGGAGCAGACAATATGGCACCATCCAAGGAGAATTATTTGCATAATTAGATGATGGTGGGGCTAGCCTTCCCAGTGCTATGTAAACGTCACCTGATTGAACCAATCTGTGAACACTATGTAAATCAGACACGCCTCCTCAAGCTGGACTATCAAATCACATGCATATGCTGCCGGCCAATCTTTTCTTCTGGGAGACACCTCTCTGCGTAGAGAGAGCTGTTTCTGTTTCTCTTCTCTTCTACATGTTAAATCTCCATTCCTAAGCTCATGTGTGTCCGTGTCCTAGAATTTCCTGGCACAAGATTGCAAACTCCAGGGTATATACCCCAGAAAACGTAGCTGCTTCACTACTACCATGTGACTGCTATCAAGGAATTCACTAATTTGAAGCCCCTTTCAGTTTCTGCTGCCTGGCTCATTGCAGAAATTCTGGGACTAAGGAATTGATCTGTAGTCCCTGGTGGGCCATCCCAATACTGGTTTGCCTTGTGGGGAGCCAGTATCTGTCCTTGAAGCTGTCACCATGCCTAGAAGGTGAGAGGATCAGTGCTGTCTGTGACATCACCAGCACTCTCAGCTTTGTTTTACCAGAATTCTGATTTGTCTCCACCATAAAATCATCTTTCCTATACTTATTTCTGCTTAATTGAAAACCAAAATTTTCCACTTACTTTCTACTCTTTATGGTTCTGGGCACTCAGTAGGGCACCTAGAGGTCCTGAGACTTGCTGTGACTAAATCCTTTTGGCCTCTCTGGATACTGGTTCAGAAGGTAAAAACACTCCTTGGTGCAGAATAATCTTCCTCTTCTTCTTCTTCTTCTCCTTCTCCTTCTCCTTCTCCTTCTCCTTCTCCTTCTCCTTCTCCTTCTCCTTCTCCTTCTCCTTCTCCTTCTTCTTCTTCTTCCTTTCTTCTTCTTCTTCTTCTTTTTTTTTTTTTTTTGAGACTTAGTTTCACTCTTGTTGCCCAGGCTGGAGTGCAATGGAGCAATCTCGGCTCACTGCAACTTCTGCTTCCCAGGTTCAAGCAATTTTCCCGCTTCAGCCTCCCAAATAGCTAGGATTACAGGAGCCCACTACTATGCCCGGCTAATTTTTGTATATTTAGTAGAGGTGGGGTTTCATCATGTTGGCCAGGCTGGTCTCAAACTCCTGATCTCAGGTAAAATCCACCTGCCTCAGCCTCCCAAAGTGGGCAGGGGCAGAGTCTTCTATGCCTTCTGAGGTTCTCTCCCCTCCTCTAGCAGAGAACAGAAAGCAGTCAGACACTCTGTGTGTGACATCATCAAGTAAAGGACTTCATTGGCTCTGCATCCTTGCTGATTGGTCTGCAAACCAAGAAGGGGAGGAGCCTGAGGGGAGGGACATTCAAATTCCAGGAAGTCTTTTCAAGTTAGGTCTTCCCCTTTGTTTTCCTACTTTGCCTCTTTCCTCTTCCTGTTTCCCTCTTCACCTCTTTCCTCCTCATTTCCTGAGTCGCCCTCAATTCTTAATACAAACCAGTATCTAGATAGCTCACTAGGGCTTAAAGAGCATGTTGGTAGATTGAAAAATAAATGCAAAGGAGGAAAATGGGAGACTCCGGTGGTAACAGCAGGTGAGCTTGTCTGGGAGAGAAAAACCTGGGAATGGGGATGGAAGATGCTTGATTGCCTTGATCTTTTTAAGTTCAATACTTTTACAAGGATATGTTTACCTGTGCATCTCACTTTGTTAATTTTGCTTGGTAGCTACTGTAGAGGATACCTACAGTAGCTACCAGAAGATTTGATTTGAGTCTATAAAACAAACTCATAATGGATTAACAGAGAAAAAAACAGCAGTCAGATTTTATTAATATGCTTACAGGTACAAGAATCATACAAACATGAACAATTCAAAGAGATGGCCAGATGGTTTATTTTTCTTTTTTCTTTCTGGAGGCGGATTCTTGCTCTATCACCCAGGCTGGAGTGCAGTGGCATGATCTTGGCTCACTGAAACTTCAACCTCCCAGGTTCCAGCAATTCTCCTGCCTCAGCCTTCTGAGCAGCTGGGATTACAGCTGCCTGCCACTGCACTTGGCTAATTTTTGTATTTTTAGTAAAGACTGGGTTTCAGCATGTTGGTCAGGCTGGTCTCGAACTCCTGACCTCATGATCTGCCCGCCTCAGCCTCCCAAAGTGCTGGGATTACAGGTGTGAGGCACGGCACCCATCCTGGTTGATGTTTTTATACCATCTTGAGATACAGAAAGAATGGGGGCTTAGAGATTGGCAAAATAGATTAAGGTGGCAAGACAGGTTATAGGAGGCAGAGAAGAGGAGAAAAGGCTTGGGGCAAAGGCTGTGGTGTTAGGCAGATAAAATCTCACAAGTAGTTCCCTTAGAAGAAACAGATGGTAAATGTTTCTCTGTCAGACCTTTAAAGGTGTCAGACTCTCTGTTAATCTTTCCTAGATCCAGACAAAGGGGAGGCTGAGAGAAAGCCTGTTTGCATCTGTTGTTGATTCCACTTTATTTCCTCTACAGATGCAAATCTCCTCCACAAAAGACAGCTTTTCAGGGTTATTCTTTTTGCAGGCTCTTTGAACAGCCACCTTGAAGGAAGTCAAAGAAGTGTATTTTGGGCTAAAATTATGTTGGTTTCCTTAACTATTTTGATTTTCAGTTTTACATCTCCTTTGAACTTGAGAAATTGACTTTGATTATGCCTTTATTTTATTTCTTCTCTTTGAGATATTCTTTTATCTCTTATTGAACATCAGCTATCTTCATCTTTGATCTCCAATCTCTGTCTTCCATATGTGCATGCTCTTACTATTTCTGCTCTCTTCACATTCTGGAAGAATATCTTCGGTATGTCATCCACAATTCAATGTAACCCAGTGCTGATCCTGCTCTTTATTACAATTAATACTCATTTAATTATTCTATTGTGTTTTTACTTATGATGCAGTCTTGCTTTATCTCTTTTAGTTCTTTTTTATTTCTGCCTTTCACCCAGCATCTTCTTAATTTCAGTTTTCTGTTTTTTGGGTTTTTTTTAAATCAGTTCTCACCTCTTATTTTAAAGTGTGGGGCACATATAGGCTTTTGGCCTTCTCAAGATTTGCTGAAAAATTACTGACATTAGACAGATTGATTAATAGGAGAAAAGGGCATACCAATTTATTTAATTTGTATACATGGGAGCCTTCAGGATGAAGACCCAACTCAAGAATCAATTACAGAAGCTTATATACTATCTTGAGAGTATATAAAGAATGAGGACTCAGGGCATGCCTGGAAGCAGATTTTAATGGCAAGAAAGGCTATGGAAGGGAGAAAGGAAGGGACTTGGCTAGCAGAAGTGGTCTTGCTTCATAGAGGAAGCCTCTTTAGAGAGAATAGATGGTAAATGCTTCCTTTTAGACTTTTAAAAATGTCAGACTCTGAAACTCTTCTAGATCCAGGAAACGTACAGAAAGCCTGACTGCACTAATGAAGATTCTCTACAAATGCAAATTTCCCCCTACAAAAGACAGCTTTGCAATGTCACTTCTCTGTTGGCTCTGTGGCAGCCATTTAAAAATATGTCAAGTACTTATCTTTCAGGGTAAAATATTTTGATTTCATTCAGAGATCTGTTTTTATGAATTTTCTTGAGAGTATAAACCACATCCTGTATGAAATTTACTTATGTATCCAGTTATAGATCATATTTAGAAACACTTTTAGCTTCTGCTGCTTTAATTCTCACGTATATTCCAGAATATATCTATAGACTCCATCTTTTTTGTGTTTACTTCCTTCCTGCATTGTTTCCTTCCTTCTTTAGGAAAGGCAGATCCCTAGTTCCCTTCACCTAAGTGAGGAAGTAGATTCTGGTTGATTCTCCTTATTGATTGCTTCCAGACGCCTCCTCTTATAATAGATTACTAGAAGGAGTGCTAAATAAGGTACTGTGAAAGGAAAAGAAATCTCCAGACCCCAAAACCACTAAGTCAAGGGGAAAGTCAAGCTGGGAACTATGTCAGGCAAACCTGCCTCCCATTTTATTCCTAAGTAAGATAGCTACAAAGATTAAAAAAGCAACATACCTCCCGATAATTTGTCCAGAAGGATGTTTCTTGTGGGCTTCAAGACCTTTACCCTAAAGCAGTTCTGTTTAATTTTACCCTGGCAATGTAAACAAATAGCTTATCTTTACAGGTGCAGGACAGAAAGTCATCCCTCTGCTCATCTGAGAGAAATGCATATATGATTACTTTATCTGCCCTGTTGTTTATGTAAGAATGCAGCTTCACTGAGCCAGGCTAAATTCCTATTTAGTAAAAGACTAATCAAGGACTCAGAAAAATGCAACCTTTTGTTTCTTATCTACATATAACCTGGCAGCCGTCGCCCACCTTTGAGTTATTCCACGTTTCTGGACTGAACCAGTATACATCTTACACGTGTTGATTGATGTCTCATGACTCCCTAAAATATATACAAGAAAACTGTACCCTAACTACCTTGGGCACATGTCATCAGGACCTCCTGAAGCTGTCACAAGTGTGTCATTAACCTTGGAAAAATAAACATTCTAAATTGACTGAGCCCTGTCTCAGATATTTGGGTTCATGGTACACACAGTCAAACCCAATTTTCAGTGCATTATAGCCTTTTTATTTAGAATGGCTGGCCTTTTCTACTTCTTGGTTACCTTCCTATTAGGAGCAGAGTTTATTCTGTACAACATGAAGTAGTCTGTGGTTCTCACTTATCACAAATGATAAGTGAAAAATATGACTCTCCATCTGCAATTCTCCTGCAAGCTTCAGCCCTTTCCCTTTAAAAACTTGAGACCTAACTTGCAAACCACTAACCTCTTTCCACTATAGCTGTCAATTATATTTCATATTTGAAAGTGATGTATAGAATCATGTCAAAAGAGGGGAAAGAGGAGTGTTAAACTAACTGCTCAGTAGAAGTTAGTTTTCTTCCCTTTGAAAATTTGAGACCTCGCTCTCTGATCTTGTATATACAAGGATTTGATGGATTCAACACCATGTCAACTTTTCTCCATGTGGCCTTGTCATTCTGCCTCAGTACTTCAACTGAGCTATGGTAAACAGAAATTCCTTATTAAATGTGGCACATCCCAGAGTCAAGAATCTAGACCATTATTTTGTACTTTTGAAAATTTGCATACTTTGCTGTATTTTCTCAATTTAAGATGACATTGGGTGGGAGGCAAATCAGACAATTATAACTTTGCTACACATAGTGGTCCATGCCTGGTCAAGCAAATGCATATATTTGCACAGACTATCTTTGCCCTAGAAACACGCCTATTCCCTCATGGGGAAGTGGGCCCATATTTACAATCATAGGTAATAATTGAGTGTTTCCTCAGCAACCCTCAGGAACTCAAATATGGGTTCATTGTTTAACTAAAACCTTTTTTTCTAGGTGATTTATCTCATTCCATCTCCTCTTTACCTCCCTAGTATTTCCCATGTCTGTTTTATCAAACAGTGAGAGAAATCTAACATGGTGTACTCCATCTTGTTGCTAACCTCACAAGCTAACTGCCTTTGCTGTTTCCTGCACATAGGCCATGCTAACTACGGAAGGAATTTAGTTTCTAGTTTCACTTAAAGCAAGGATGATAATAGTCCCTTCCCAAAACAAATCCACAAAAAGATTATGAGGGTGTACTCACAAGTAACAATGTTATACTAAAGATTTATAAAAGCATTGTCCCCTGACCAAGGACAAAGAAGTTCTGCCACCCAGTCAGACTCCTGCTGATGCTCAGAGGTCTGTGGTCACCTGTCACCTCCTGACCTCAAACCCTTTTTTGTTCTGTCTTCCTCAATATAAAAATAAGTTTGAGATTCATGCCTTTTAAGATGGTTCTTTAGAATGGTAGTCCACCTTCTTCTCAGTTTACTGGCTCTCTGAAATGAAGTCCCTTTTCCTGCTGCAACACAATAAGTCTGTCAATTCATCGACTATCACCAGTGATCACTATGAGCTGAGAATTTGGCTATGATAACAGCAATCATTCATTCATTTGGCCAGCAAATATGTTATTAGGCTCTGTGTTGGGCACTGGAGATGTGATGATGAGTAATGCATAGTTTTTGTGCTCATAAAGCATATAGTTTAATGAGAAGAGAGCTAGTAAACAAGTATTTATAAAAGTTGCATTGCTCATTATGAAGAATAAACTGTGAGCTTTGGTAGGGAATGCAGAGGGGATTAATTTAAATAAGATGGCTGCAGACTCCTGTGTTTTAATTGAGAAGAAGCCTATTTTATAACGTGGTGTGAGGATGATAGTTGATGTCCTAGGAAGAATTGCAAGTGGAAAGACTTTTAAGTAGGAATCAGGAGAGCGATTGGATGACAGTGGGAAGGGAGTCAGAGCGTGAGACTTGGAGAGGTAGGCATGGAACAAAACATGCAGATTTTGAAGGTAAGGAAAATGGAATAAATTCTAAATATGGCGTGAAGCCATTACAAAATTTTAAATAAGGAATAACAGGACATCTTAAATAGGGAATAATATATTTCAAACATGTGATTCTGGAAAGGGGAATAGAGAAAGAGTGGAAGCAGGAAGGCCCTTCAGGTTATTACAATACCCACACCAAAACTGGACACATTTGAAATGTATTTCACAGGTAAGATTGAGAGCTTGGATATAGGATACACAGTACAAGAAGCAACCAGGGGTACCCTTAGCATTCTTGCTTGAGAAACTGAGTGAGTGACAATATCGTGTATTAAAATGTGAAAGATTGAGAGAGCAACATTTTTTTGTTTGTATTTTTGAGGTGAGGTTTCACTATGTCTCCCAGGCTGGAGGGCAGTGGCTGTTCACAGGCATTAGCATAGTACATTGCAACCTCAAACTCTCAGACTGAAGTGATTCTCCTGCTTCAGCTTCCTGAGTAGCTAGAACTACAGGCATATACCCATCTAGAGAGGAACAGTTTTGTAGGAGAAAGAGAAATCAAGAGTTTGTGTTTGGACATGATATGGACAGGAGGCAGGGAAATACTGGATAGAAGAGGGTGGATCCCTGGCAATGACTCCACCCTCAAGCCTGGACCCACTGCCCTAAATGAGAACATGTATTCCTGTTTTCCCTCCCAAATGTTGCATTTTCCAAAACCATGCTTGCCCAGCGTGCACCTCACCCTGTACCCATAAAAATCCCAAGCTCCACTGGTGAAAGAGCAGAGTGGCATGGCAGAGAAGAATAAAGAGAAGAATTTTCTGAATGTCAATAAGAGAAGAGGCAGCTGGACATTGGAGACTATAGTTGGAGAGGAGTTCAGCCAGGAATGGTCAGAGAGGAGTTTGCCCAGGGACAGCTGAACTCCAGGGGAAGATTATCTTCCCACTCCATCCCCTTTCCAGCTCCCCATCCTTCTGAGAGTCACTTCCATTGCTCAGTAAAATGTCCACATTTACTATCCTTGAAGTGCATGTGGCCTGATTCCTCTTGGACACTGGACAAGAATTTGTGATACACTGGCTGTGACAACCCAAAGAGGTTGTCATGCTGACCCTCAACTGAGCTGGTTTATATTTAGGTGTCCATGAATAGCAAATGCTAAAAGAGCATTGTTTGTAACACACACACTCTGGCATCCAGAGGTTGCAGGCAACCTCTAGACACCAATGCAAGCTGGTATGGGGTTTGTCCATGCTGGCACCCAAAGGCACTCACCCAGCTCCTGCTCCCACTCACCTACTGAAAGGGGATTGAGTAAACAAGCCACATCCCTCAAAGGGATCAAGGGAACTCTCCCATCTCAGTGATGTTTTTGGTAAGTCTTTGAGTCAAACATGTAGTTGAATATATGTGCCTGGAATTCTTCTAGACAGCTGAACTGCTAGCAACAAAACTTTTGCAGTCATAGCATATACATAAAGTTTAAAGACATGAATAAAATATATCATCTAAGAAGATGAAGCCCTGACAACTCCAACATTTAGAAATTGTGTGGAAGAGGAAGAGCCTGGAAGGGAGACTAAAAAGGAGAGGACAATGATGTAAAAGGAAAACTAGTGTTCTGAGTTATATGAAAACCAAGAGAAGAAAGGAAGAGAAGAGATTAATTGAGATATTTTTTAAGTTGGGAGATTCTAGAGCATGTTTATCTACTAATCATAGTGATCTAGGATAGGTGAAAGAGACTAATGCTGCAATCCCAGGAGAGGTTATCAGTAAGAGTGATATTCCTGGGAAGTTTGAAACCAGACAAATTATCCCATAGGACTCAAGTTTACAGATTTTTTTTTTTATAAAATAAACATAGAAATGGACCCTCTCTGCTCTTCAAACTTGAAACTTACTTCTGAGTTTCTTCCTCAGGAAGCCAACCCTTTGGCAAGGACCTGAAACTCACTAGACCACTCCATTCAGACAGTTAGCTGCCAGACCCCTCATTCATCGTCATCACTTTTAAGTCCTCCCTAATTTGTGTCGTATCCCTACCCCCACCTGCAAGCTACATTCCTTCCCTGCTAAATAAATCACTAATTTTAGTAAATTAGGAGAGAGGAATTTGAGGTTTTGCTCCCATCTTTCTGGCTTATGTCACGTGAATAATTCTTCTTCCCTAGCCATACTCATTGTTTCAGTGATTGGCTTTCTGTATGATGAGCAACAAAACCTAGACCAAACCCCTCGTATTTTGGTAACAAGTTGAGAAAGAATGGGATCAAGAACACAAAGAAGGAATTGGATATTGTAGTAGGAAGAACAAAGAGAAAGACGTGGTGGCTCATGCCTATAATCCCAGCACTTTGGAATGCCAAGGTGTGTGGATTGCTTGAGTCTAGGAGTTTGAGATCAGTCTGAACAACATGGAAAAACCCTGTATCTACCAAAATTACAAAAAATTAGTGGGTTGTGGTGTTACATGCCTGGGGTTCCAGCTATTCTGGAGGCTGAAGTGGGAGGATTACTTGAACCTGGGAGGTGGAGGTTGCAGTGAGCTGAGATCACACCACTGTACTTGTTGGGGCAACAGAGTGAGACCCTGTCTAAGAAAACAAAAACAAAAAAGATTAGATGCAGGTAAGTATAGTCTTGGAGAATGTTGGGAAAAGCAGCAAAGGAGAAAGGACTTACAGAGTGCCTACATAAATTGGTTATGAGTAACATATAAACAAGAAACAACAAAAACCATGGAAGGCCACAGGAGGCCTCTGAGGAAGGCCTCTCCATGCCTCGTGTTCCAGTGCAGGGTGACCTAGGTTCTGTTACCATAAACATTGTGCTCAAGGATGTAGAACCCCTTTGTAGCACTATGATGTAGCCAGACTTGCAGGCTCCTTGTAAGGCCCACATTCCAACAGGTGCACATAGATAACAGGCTAAAGATAACCACATGTTCTTGTTTTGTGAGACTCCCAAACCAGCCACTGTTATCAATCCTTAGGATGACACACAAGTTCTGGCCCACTGATTCACTTCCGGCTCACTGACTCACCCCACCATCACTCCACCCCTACCCTATAGATCAGTGATTGTAATCAATAAACAGTGTGGACGATCGGAGCTCAGGGCCTTCACTGCCTTCTCCAGAGTAATAAGTCATGGCCCCCCAGTCCCACTGTCTCTCTTAATCTGTCTTTTTCTCATTCCTCTGTCTTCACCAAACTTAGGGTACCCATGGATGATGTAGGGCTGGCTCCCTACATTCTGGTGCCCAATGTGGGGCTCATGGATCCCTGCATTCTGGCACCCAATTTGTGGGGCTCATAAATCTCTACATTGTAGCACCCAATGTGTGGGGCTAATGGATTCCCTACAGAGAACAATTTAGAGTTTTACCAGCCCCTCCTTTTCTGTTAGCAATTGGAGTAAAGACTCCATCACATACTCAGATCAGTCATCAGAAGGACGACCATATCCTACTTAGGTAGAAATGAAATAACAAAGTCAAATGAAGACTAAACCAGCCAGATTTCTCCTTGTTACCTGATTAACCATAGATTCCAAACTCTAACTTTTTAGCTGCTTTCTGGAAGTCAGCTGCCAGACTTTGGATAACAGTGCAGCTGTGGTAATAAAGGTAGCTTCATTTCAGCATTTGAAATAGGCTTGCCTGTATTTACCCACATTTGTTATACCTGTTGCTTTGAATCTTTTCTTAACAGTATTATAAAAACTCATTTTGTTTTAGTGGTAAGAATATGAATTTGTCACTCTTGTTTTAAGACTAAAAACAGGGAAGTTCACATATAGACTGGGAGAGGAATATCCAATATCTTTTGAAAACTGAACCACTACATTGCAATGCTGAATAAAACAAAAACATGGCTTGGAAGCCATTTTTTGGTATACTTAAATTTTTTCTTTTACATTTTCTTCAGTGCAGTGCCCTGGGATTTTAAGCCTGGCTGGTCTAGCTCACTGACACTGACAACTTATAGATACATCTGACAACACACACCCCACTAGTCACCAGCTTACAGTAATATTTATGGACACCTTTAAACACAATTGCACAGACATACAGAAGAAGAAAAAGCAATGACAACTATTAAATAACAGTTGCCTTATTTTTTTCACATTTCGTAGATGTGAAGTCAAGTGTTAAATGAACACATTAAGAGGGAGAAGTGCATACTCTTAGGAGGGAGTGAATTGTGGTATAGTTAAGGAAAATTTCAAGAAATATCACCCAGTGGAGGATTTTCTCTTCCCAAAAGGAAGTGTCACTTCAGTTTTCCACCTACGTATGTCAATTTAATTATAAAACAGATTTTATAAATCAGAAGTAATAATGGGGTACTGGGTGAGTGGGTGTGTGTGTGTGTGTGCATGCGTGTGTAATTTTTAAATGTTCTATGTGCACATTTTGCACTCCAGAGAATTAATCAAACTGTCAAGTCCAGGACCAAAAACTGAAAAGCACACATAGTGGTATGTCATGGTAACTTAGCAACCAGAGCTGAAGAGGTTAAGACAGAAATTGCTGTCATTTCCTTATATTTAAGAATCTCTACCTTATACTTTCCCTGTTCCCTTCCCCTGCCACACGCATTCTGATTCTTCCAGGTGGTAGTTTACTGAATCATATCTTTTATGTATTTTAATGATCTTGTGTATGACAATTTCTATTTGTGGAGGATAAGAGGAATCGTCTACTGAGTACTAAATTTCAGAACATCTGTGAAGATGTTATTGTTTAAGACTCTAAGTCTTTTGTACATAGCACAGGTGTTACCAACTGGACTCATCATTTCCCATCAGATCATGAAACACATAGGTGATGAACAACTGCTATATATAAGTCCAGCATCAGAGTGGCATAGCTGGTCCCATGGCAGATTTGTTCTGGTACTAAAGGGCAGTCGCTTCTGTCACAATTACTACAGAGTCTTTATAAGGCAGTTGGGAGGGTTAGTCCTCTAGGTCAAAGAAATGCTGGCTTAAAATATATAAAGGAAATCTATAAAGAAGCTCTTTATCTTGAGGCTTGAGCAAAAATAAAGTATTTATAAACA
The DNA here is from genome assembly GCA_963574635.1 of Cheracebus regulus. Lineage (NCBI taxonomy): Eukaryota > Metazoa > Chordata > Mammalia > Primates > Pitheciidae > Cheracebus > Cheracebus regulus. Next base: position 66,479 of record CAUYQU010040831.1, on the reverse strand, counting down.
AAGGGGGGAAAAACAGTATTAGGGTACACAACATGCTGATATATTTAACAATGTTCATAATGTCTTCAATGGCCATGAATTAGTAAGAGTCCGAAATGTGTATCCCATCCCTTCCAATCTCATCAGTGTTTGGCTGTCACACTGAGCATCATGTTTATTTGAGGGTAGCAATGGGAAAAGGTGGAGGGGCCCCAACTGCCTAATCTCCCTTCTTCCACGCTGATCCAAGGACAAGTTGCTTATAAGATCGTGTGTTTCCTTTAAGATACATGTGGATGGTGACCCATTCAAGACTACAAATCCCTCTTGACTATAATTTGATTGGGCCAGATTTTGTGTTAGACCTTTAACAACAACAAATAAAAGATCGAAAACTCAAGGTACTATGTGAAAAAAAAATGTAATTTTGCCACCCACAATAGTTCCATCTTATGACTAAGTCTCAGTTCTCTTCACGTTCCTGGTCCTGCTCTGATACATTCAAAATAGTGCCAGCCTCACTGGCCCATCTTCTCCAAGACTGTTAAACTTGAAAGCAGACAAATGATCCCATAAAACTATTGTCTATGATTTCTTGCAATAAACATAGAAGCTGACCTTCCTCGTCATAAAACTTAAGAAACTTTCATCAGCTGGAGCATAGGAAGAAACTATTAAAACTTCTCTATGATACTGTGATGTTACTAAGTGAGGTGCCTAGAAGAAAAAAAACACTATTTTTGCCACACAGATGAATTAACAGTGGCATCCTTGTTTGCTTTTAGGGTGCTGCTATGGTGTGCAATTTATACTTGCTTAGTTAAATGGATAAATTTTATTGTCCAGATTTAACTAAACTGACCCTCAAAGATGTACATCTAGCTTCCTGAATGAAAACATCACTGATTGAAGATAATAATGCAAGTATAAGGGAACAAAAACAACTTGATAGGGATAACAATCTGCCTTTCCAGCATATTCTCTTGGTAAGTTTTACAAGGACAAAAAGGCAATGGAGTGAGACTTACAAGAAGTTACTACAATTAAAAAAAATTGTCAAGCAAGTCTTTTAGAATATGGTTTCATATTCAGTGTCAATAAATGTCATCTAGTTGTGCTCCATAATGAACTCAAGCCCAAGTGAATGTTGTTCCTTATTATGTAATCTAATCCCAGTATTGTATGAACATAAGTTGTAAATAAATATTTATGCATCTATTGGGGTACCTACTCAAAAAATTTAATGATATGGGTCAGATGTGCTTAGCATTTTGTTTACTTCTTTGACCAGAACAAATTTTTCTGTATCAAATCCTGAGGACAGTCTCTCGATTTTAATGAGAAAAAAATATTTTATTAATGTCTCATAAGTTGTTACCTCTTCCTAAACTTGGAATATACATTTTCTGTATGGCCTTTTCCTATTTTCACTTAAAAAGGCTGTTAGCCCTCTCTCCCCACTGCTGTGACAACCAAAAATTTCTCCAAATATTGCCAAATATAGTGGAGGAGGCAAAATCACTCCAGGTTTAGAGCCACTGTTTTAAAGACTAAAAAGTAAAATAACAGGTTGCTATAGTAGAAAATATTGGGGGAGGAAGATTTAGATAGGGCTGTTTGAAAAAGCCACTCTGAGAAGCAGACATGTGAGCGGACACCTGAGGAATGATAAGAAGCCAGCCCACCAATATGAGTGGGGAAGAATCTTGTAGGTTTCAGAAATACTGTAGCAAGCTGGAAGGCCCTGGGTCTTGAGCTTAATGGACTCCAGGAATTGAAATAAAGTCAGAGTTTCTGGATTACCATGGAAAGATATGAGATTTATGATATAGGCAAAGGCCATATTACACAGGGCCTTGTAAAACACCAGGTGGGCCATCATGACAAATTCTAATCCTGTGTTGGGACTCAGAAGACAATGCCCAAAATGAAGCTTCTGAAGCAGACTCAGAAGCAAAAGTTTCTCTCTGACTTTCTCTTTCCCTCCTGTCTCTCAGTCCCATTCTCCCCTGAGGCTAGCTATAGAAACTAGAATCCTCTCTTACCCAAGATGGGACATAGAAATCAGAATGCATTTTTCCCAATGCTAGTTATAAAAGCTAAAATTATTACTTGAACTTCCTCTCACCCCTTGCCCTTCTGTGTAAAATCTGGCCATGAGAAATGATCTTACCTACCTTGTTTGACTGTAAATCACAAGAACTCCCATTCCAGAAAGGGTCCTGTCTCAAACTCAGTAGGAAAGAATGCTGTACAGAGAGGCTAAGAAGAATCTTGCTGGGAGTCTCCACTCAGTCTGTTAGAATTAAGTCATACTCATTTGGTTCAATCAATATTTCTACATGGTTGACCATCCTTTGTTGAACCTAAGCATAATAATGGACATTTTCCCCTCTATCTTTAGTTCTTCATTCTGAAGGCTCCAGTGTGCATGTGAATAATTATATATACCTTTTCTCCCATTGATCTGCCTTATGTGAGTTGATTTTTCAGTGAAACTTCAGAGAGCAAAGTGGAAATTTTCCCTTGGCCCTGACACTTGGAACCATTCTGTGCCCATTCTGTGGATTTGGAAGAAAACTACAGTGTATAGTATTGTATAATTTTTAAGGATATGATTACTATTAAAAGATAAGTCCTATATGAGTTATTCATACTACTAATTCACAAATTTCAGCTTTGGGAGGGGAGGGACTAGTGAGAAACACCACATAATTATGTGTAAAATTGACTTCATGGGGCAAAGTATTGGTTTCTGCAGTAAACATATTATAGTTAATTTAGAATTACATATTGATATCTCAAGGAATATCCAGGCATTGTTGCTAGAAAGGAAAAGCAAGTGAGAGGGAAAATTTTATTTATTAGTTTGTGTTTAAGTTTAATTTTAGGCTCAGTGGTACATGTGTTGGTTTTTTATATGGGCAAACTTCTCATGGTTGTTTGTTGCACAGATTATTTCATCACCCAGGTATTAACTCTAGTATCCATTGGTTATTTTTACTGATCTTCTCTCTCCTTTCACCCTTCACCCTCCAATAAGCATTACTTTTGTTGTTCCTCTTTATGTGTCCATTCCATTTGGATTATAGGAATGCTAGTGATTTTTGTACATTGATTTTGTGTCCTGAGACTTTGCTAAGGTTGTTTATCAACTTAGGAAGCTTTTGGATTGAGACTGTGGAATTTTCTAGATAGAGAATCATGTGATCTGCACACAGGGGTAGTTTGACTTCCTCTCTTCCTATTTAGTTGTCTGTTATTTATTTAAAATCTCATCATTTAGCTCCCATTCATAAGTGAGAACATGCTATATTTGTTTTTCTGTTCTTGTATTAATTTGCTAAGGATGATGGCCTCCAACTCCATTCATGTTCCTGCAAAGGACATGATCTTGTTCTTTTTTTCAGCTGCATAGTCTTCAATAGTATATATGTACCACATTTTCTTTATTCAGTCTACTGTTGATGGGCATTTAGGTTTATTCTGTCTTTGCTATTGTGAACATACACATGCATGTGTCTTTGCAAAGAATGATTAATATTCCTTTGGGTATGTACCTAATAATGGGATTTCTAAATCTAATAATATTTCTGTTTTAAGTCTTTGAGAAATTGCCACACTGCTTTCCACAGTAGTTGAACAAGTGTACACTCCTATCAGCAGTATATAAATGTTCTATTTACTCTACAACCTCACAGGCATCTGCTATTTTTGACTTTTTAATAATAGTCATCCTGACTGGAATGAGATTGTATCTCACTGTGGTTTTAATTTATATTTCTCTAATGATCAGTGATATTGAGCTTTTTTTCATATGGTTTTTGGCTGCATGTATGTCTTCTTTTGAAAAGTGTCTGTTCATGTGCTTTGCCCATTTTTAAATTTTTTTTATCTTGTAAATTTCTTCAAGCCACTTATTGATGCTGGATATAGACTTTTCTCAGATGCATAGTTTGCAGATATTTTCTCTTATGCTGTATGTTGTCTGTTAACTGTGTTGATAGCTTCCTTTGCTGTGCAGAAGCTCTTTAGTTAGATCAATGTTTGCTTTTTTTTTGCCATTGCTTTTGGCATCTTTGTCATGAAATCTTTGCTTATTACTATATCGAGAATTGTATTGTCTTATTTGTCTTCCAGAACTCCAGAGGTTTGATGTGTACATTTAAGTCTTTTATCCTTGTTGAGATAATTTCTGTATATGGTGTAAGGAAGGGGTCCAGTTTCAATCTTCTGCATATGGCTAGTCAGTTATCCCAGTGCCATTTATTGAAGAGAGAGTTCTTTTGCGACTGATTGTTTTAACAGTTTTGTCGAAGTTCAGAAAGTTGTAGATGTGCAGCCTTACTCTGGGCTCTCTGTTCTGTTCCATTTCTTTGTGTGTCTGTTTATGTACCAGTATTGTGCTGTTTTGGTTAATGTAGCACTGTAGTAAGAAGTCAAGTAGCATGCCTCCTGCTTTGTTCTTTTTGCTTAGGATTGACTTGGCTATTCTGGCTTTTTTGTTTGTCTGTTTCATGTGTATTTTGAAATAGTTTTTTTCCTGGATCTGTGAAGAATGTCATTGGTAGTTTAATAGGAATAGCACTGAATTTACTGATTGTTTAGTCAATAAGGTCATTTTTATAATATTGATTCTAAGTATCTATGAGCATGGAAAGTTTTTCCATGTCTGTGTGTCATTTCTGATTTCTATGAGCAGTGTTTTGTAATTCTTCTTGTAGAGATATTTTCATTTTTCTGGTTAGCATATTCCTAGATATTTTATTCTGTGACAATTGTTAATGGAATTCCATTGCTGCTTTGGCTCTAGGCTTGACTGGTTTTGGGGTATAGGAATGCTAGTGATTTTTGTACACGGATTTTGTGTCCTGAGACTTTGCTGAGGTTGTTTATCAACTTAGAAAGCTTTTGGATTGAGAATGTGGAATTTTCTAGATAGAGAATCATGTGGTCTGCACACAGGGGTAGTTTGACTTCCTCTCTTCCTATTTGGATGCCTTATATTTATTTTTCATGCCTGATTGCTTGGGCCAGGACTTCCAGTACTGTGTTGAAGAGGGAGGGTGAAATAGGACATTCTTATCTTGTGCCAGTTTTCATATGGAGTGCTTCCAGCTTTTGCCCATTCAATATGATGATGTTGGCTGTGGGTTTATTATAGATGGCTCTTATTATGTTAAGATACGTTCCTTCAATACCTAGTTTATTGAGAGCTTTTAACATGAAGAGTGTTGAATTTTATTGAAAGCCTTTTTGGCATCTATTGAGCTAATCATGTGTTTTTTTTACTTTGGTTCTGTTTATGTGATGAATCACATTTATTGATTTGCCTATGTTACATCAACCTTGCATTCCAAGGATAAAGCCTACTTGATCATGGTGGATAAGCTTTTTAATGTACTTCTGGAATTGGTTTGCCATGATTTTGTTGAGGATTTTTGCATTGGTGTTTATCAAGGATATTGGCCTGAAGTTTTCTTTTTTGTTGTGTCTTTGCCAGATTTTCGTATCAGGATGATGCTGGCTTCATAGAATGATTTAGGGAGTCACTCCTCTTCAATTTTTTGGAGTAGTTTCAGTAGGAATGGTACCAGATCTTCTTTGCACATCTAGAAGAATTTGCCTGTGAATATGTTTGGTACTGGATTTTTTTTGGTTGGTAGGCTATTTATAACTGATTTCATTTCAGAGCTCATTATTGGTCTGTTCAGGGATTCAGTTTCTTGCTGGCTTTGTCTTAGGAGAATGTGTGAGTCCAGGACTTTATCTGTTTATTCCAGATTTTCTAGGCTATGTGCATAAGGATGTTCATAATATTCTCTGATGGTTATTTGTATTTCTGTGGGGTCAGCAGTAATATCCATTTTGTTGTTTTAAATTATGTTTATTTGAATCTTCCCCCTTTTTATTAGTCTAGCTACTTGTCTATGCATTTTATTAGTTTTTTTTTTCTAAAAAAACAACTCCTGAATTCATTGACTTTTGAATGGTTTTTCATGTCCCAAGCTCCTTCAGTTCAGCTCTGATTTGGGTTTTTCCTTCTCTTTGGGTAGCTTTAGGGTTAGCTTTCTCTTGGTTCTCCAGTTTTTTTAGTTGTGATATTGGTTTGTTAACTTCAGATCTTTCTAACATTTTGATGTGGGCATTCAGTGCTGTGAATTTTCCTCTAAACACAGCCTGATCTGTGTCCACTATCTCTTTTGGCTTGTAAAGTTTCTCCTAAGAGGTCTTCTGTTTGTCTTATAGGCTTCTCTTTGTAGGTGACCTAAACTTTCTCTCTAGGTGGTTTTAACATTTTTTTTCTTTCATTTCAATCTTGTGTAATAGAATAATTATGTGTCTTAGGGAGGATCTTCTTGTGAAGTTGGGGTTTTCTGCATTTTCTGAGCTTGAATGTTTGCCTATGTGGGTTGGGAAAGTTCTTATGGATGATATCTTAAAATATATTTTCTAAGTTGCTTACAGTCTCCCCGTCTCTTTCAGGGACACCAATATATTGTAGATTTTGTCTCTTTACACAATCCTATATTTCTCAGAGGTTCTGTTTGCTTCCTTTATTCCCTTTTCTCTATTCTTGTCTGGCTGACCTATTTCAGAAAGCCAGTCTTCAGACTCTGAGGTTCTTTCCCTTGGTTGATCTATTCTGCGATTAGTACTCTGAAATTCTTATATTGTGTTTTTCAGCTCTATCAGGTCAGTTGTATTCTTTTCTATACTGGCTATTTTATGTTTCAGCTCCTGTATTGTTTTATTGTTATTTTTAGCTTCCTTGGATTGGGTTTAAATATACTCCTACACCTCAACAATTTTTCTTTCTATCCTTATTCTGAATGAATAATATTTCTGTCATTTCAGCCAGTTCAGAATGCTTGCTAGAGAGGTGGTATGGTTGTTTGGAGGAAAGAAGGTACCCTGGCTTTCTGAGTTGTCAGGGTTCATGTGTTAGTTCTTTCTTATCTTTGTGGGTTGATATTCCTTCAATCTTTGAAGTTGTTGACCTTTGGATGTTTTGTTTGTATCTTTTATCCTTTATGATGGCCTTAAGGGTTTGGTTGTGATATACAGTGGATTCAGCTGATTGGGTTTATTTCTGGAAGATTTGGTGGGGTCACTCCTCAGGTCCCATCTCCTGAACTGTATGCTGTAACTCTGGGGGTCTTATATTGGGACCCAATTTTGTTCCCTGGCTCCTTGAGGTGAGCAATTCACTCTGCTTGGAGTGCTCATGTGCTCCCAGACTGCTGGTTACTACACTCTGATGAGTGGTGTCAGCCAAAGTGTTTCATAGTGCAATAGCAGCGTGATCCATCCTTTTTCACACATTACAGCAGCTGCGAACATGGCAGCCTGGTGGGATGCATGCTCTTCAGCTGTGGCAAGGTGCTAATAGGTGCCAGGGTACCTACCTAGTGCAGGAGTTCACTATAGTGGCAAAGGCAGTGGGCACAGGGGAACCTGGGGGGCTCTTCGTGGTGACTATGCACACAGCCATGCTGGCAGTGGTGTTAGCACAGGGGTGGGGCACTGCTGGACACAGGTCTCTGTGCACTCTTATATGCCACAGGCAGGGGTGATTGCTCAAGGCAGGCAGGGTCCACTGTTCTCTGTGCCAAGTTTCACTCCCTTGGCCATGTTGGCTCAAGGTATGGTGCTGGCAGGGGTGAGACTGGCTGGCTTTGTGCCTGCCAAGACTCCAACCATAGTGGTGGTCTCAAGGGGATGGGGGTGTACATTGTTTTCCTGCCAATGGTGGCAAGGCAGGGTTCACACACACACACACACACACACACACACACACACACACACACGCTGGTGGGGCAAGGAAGGCAAAACCTGCCCACGCACATACATGCCAGCAAAGTGCTGTAGTTGGTTGCCTTTGGCCTGGGGGAAGGGATAGTGTGGGGAGGGAGGAGGCAAGCTGTTGCATTACCATGGGGGCTGCCTAGCTGGAGTTCTCTGCTAGTCAGGCGTGGTCCGCCAGCACCCAGGGAGAAAATTTAGATGCAATCGCTACAGCTTACAAAAGGCATTTTCCAATTTCTCTAAGAAATAGTTGAAAAATTAAGTCACTCTGTTCCAAATTTGCATAATGAACTTTGGCCAACTCCAAATCTCTAAATTTTTCTGCTTTTCTGGAAGAAGATATTTGCTGTGCAGCTTCAATTATTAGAGCCTCAGTTTCTTAGCCTATAAAGTGCTAGGATCTTTAAGTCTATTCAGTATCTTAAATGCTGTAATTCTCTGTTTATATTTTCCTCCCTCAAAGTAAATATAATTTACTTTTTAGTGAAATCTTCCTAACCATGTAAAATAATTGGGGAAAAAAATGTTCTCCTTCATCCCTGTTTTGTGACTTCTTGCATTTGCATTTGAGATAATACACCATACCACATTTTCTTTCATAGCTCAATTTATTTATCAAAACCTAAAGGTAAAACTGACTTTGGTCCAAAATTCAGCCAAAGATATATCCAGGAGCAATTTGCTGAAAGGAAAAAGTTCTTTTGCCAAACTTCCTTATGCCTACTGCTCTTGAAAGCTATTTCTGCAGGGGGAAAAAAAAATCTATAAACACAGATATAAAAAGCTACCGTTGCCTCTGTTCAAGTTCCATCACATGTGACCTGATTTTCTTATCCTCTGTGATGTCTGGACCCTTATTTCCCAGAGAGAGCCAAGGAGAATTGCTTTCAGGAGTCTCTATCCCTGTCTGCAAGCCAAACCCAGTTTGCCCATTAGGCAGACATCTGGTGTAGGGACCATGGCACGATTTCCTATTGGTGCCTCAATCTGGGTGGAAAGCCAAGCTGTACTCAGAATTCATCTGGAGATCAAGAGGTCAGTGTTAAGGGAGATAAATGGGGTTGTTTCTGACACTATGAATAAACATAAAACATTTTGGGGACAATGGGTGGCCTGAGGCTCATACTATTTCCTGCAGAAGAGGAGCAAAGAGTAAAGTTGTCTAATGACTGCCCTTAAAAAAGTGTTGCAAGAAGAAAGCGTGACTCCATGTGTGTGTTTGTCTGTATGTGTGTGTTTGTGTGTGTATGCATGAGAGAGAAAAAAAAGCATGTTATTGATAACTAAAAACTATAGACTATCACCAAATCATTCTACAGTAATTCCACCACTCCTTTAAATCCTTTTTAAAGTCTTTTTAAAGAGAGATTTTTTCCAAGATACAACCTGGACTTCCAGTCTTTCTTGTTATCATTTGTACCTACTCTTTGCTATTGTAGTTTATTGAAGGTACTTTCTGGCATTTGGGACAAAATCAATGCTTTTAGAGCCAAATTAAAAATTTTGAGTAAAGATCCTTCTGTCCTTGAGTACGAAAAGAAAATTCTGCAGATATCTCATGTGAATTTCAGGAAATGATGAAACCTAGGGTTGTTTAAACTTAAGATAAGATCCTTGATAGTTTAAACACTGTAATATAAATACTACTTAGTTCATTATTGCCACATAACTGATGATCCCAGAACTTAGTGATTAAGACAACATTCATTTATTTAGTTTCTATTTCTGTGGGTGGGCATTTTAATCTGGTTTTCTCTTGCAGTTCTTCAAGCCTTAGCCAGGCATCCAATGCAGTCATCTGTATGTCAGCAAGGCAAGCTGGCTACTAGGGGCTGTCTGGCTGTCAGATGGAGTGATGGCAAGTGAGACTGAGCCACAATTATCTCACCTTCCAGTATCACAGCCCAAGTGTAGTCTCATGTGGTCACAAGAGTTCAAGAAAGCAAGAAGTGACCTTGGCTGGAAACTGGCGTAATGTCTGTTAGCCCAAAGCAAGTAAAAAGCCTTGGCTCAATTCACCAGGTGGGGAATTGCTGCCAGGGTTTGGTGGGACAGGCTGCAAAGTGCCTTGCAGAGGATGTGATACAAAGAAGGGCCATATTCGCAATCCACCTCACTACTCATTAGTACAAAGGACACTAGGCAACTTTTGTATATTTTCACCAATTTTTAGAACAACTCAGAAAGTTTACCTTTTAAAGGTGAAAAAAAACATAAACTAAGTAACTTGTCCAGGATCATAAATAATAAGCAAACAATCTCTCTCTCTTGGACTAGGATTTATGTGGCCCCAAATCTTTACTTTTTGTTTACTCTTATTTCATCTATTTCTCTATTTTTATAGTTTCAACTCTGTTAAATTCTTATCAAATTTTAGTGCCTTTCTTCCTCCCTCTCTGTTCAAACTCTCATTAGACTCCATTACTCCCTCTAAATAATCTATTCATTTTCTCTAATTAAAAGACAATTTGAGAATTGATAGATTTGGCCAAGACTAAAAGTGAACATTTTAGGCTTCTTAAGTAAAACCTAAATAGTCATCTATACTCTGGATTTATTATATATCAAAAGCACTTCTTGACTATTGTCCAATCCTCATCAATATACTAGATAGAGACTGGTAGGGGTGGAGGGAAGGGAGGCATCCAAAACACAGGCAGATATAACTAGGAAATGATAACAAAGGGCTATGCATGTTCTAGACTAGACACGCAGTTTTCGTGGTTCCCTGTATCTTGACACTCCCCTGAGAGTGAAGATCCTCCAAGGTGAGTGCTCTGCACATTGTAGAGAGCAAAGAGCCATGTCTTGGAAGTTATGCTTGCATCCCGAGGCCCCTTGCATGACTAACTAGTTTCTTGTGGTTGGTACATCACCTGTCTTGTCTAGACCTCAGTTTCAGCACTTATAAACTGAAGATGTTAGAGTTATAAACACCATGGATGTAAAATAATCTAACCTTTTGATTTACCGCACAAGGACATCTGGAGGAGGGAGCATATAAGACTGAAATTTAACCAGCCTGCTGTGCTGGGTTCTGCCTGCCAGAACAAAGTGCTATCTTGTTCAGTTTTCAAAGAGGCAGCTTTCAATAAGAATATGAACATCCCATGTGCCTACCAAAGGGAATACCTTTTAAAATTATCTTAAATTGCCATGTGGCTGCCCTTGGTTTTGCCGTTAATGGTCTCTGCTTATTGTCTCTAGTAAAATGGGAGTAGTGAGACCTGCACAAGTTTCATGTTCTCATCTTGAGCTGTGGATTAACATAATTACCATTTTCTTCTAATTGAATACAAGCACATGGTGACAGCAGCAATGCCTCATCCTCATAAAAACATCACCTAATATTCACTAATTGTCAATGACATTCTCCCCCTTATACCTGATGTCTAAGATTAACTTTCTCTTGGAAAGAACAAGTCAAAGGAAGGCTTGGGGAAATGTTTAAGGGAGCATTGGTCAGACAAGCTCTTCTCTGGGCTTCCAGAGAAAGGTTCTTTGCCTTGGTTTTTGTTGTTCTTGTTGTTTATTTGTTTTTTGAGACAGAGTCTTGCTCTGTCACCCAGGCTGGAGTGCAGAGGCATGATCTTCGCTCACTGCGCCTCTGCCTCCTGGGTTCCAGCAATTCTCCAGCCTCAGCCTCCCTAATAGGTGGGATTACAGGCATGCGCCACCACACCCAGCTAATTTTCGTATTTTTAGTAGAGATGGGGTTTCACCACATTGGGCAGGTTGGTCTAGAACTCCTGACCTCAGGTGATCAGCCCGCCTTGGCCAACCAAACTGCTAGAATTACAGGCGTGAGTAACCACACCCAGCTGGTTTGTGTTTTCATACTGCTTGTCATTACCGAAAGAATAAGGCCTTAGTCTTTTAGATACAGGTATGTGCTAGAGGATAAGAGCATTAAGAGGTCTATTTTTTGTGGGGTGCCATAGAATAGCAAGACACAAAGAGCCCTTACACCCAACAGATGCCCAGTGAGGTGCTTCAGGATTGGCATTCCCTCTGGTGCTTGGGACCAGCAAATTAGCTTTTAATCAGAATATTCATTTGCTGGCTTTGTGCCCTGTACAGATATCACGCAGGAATCTGAGTTAAGCAGCCACCTAGAAGGTTCACAATGTCCGATTCTTGTTAGTTTGGGCTCAAGTAATATAAATAAAAATTCAGAGTGCATTACATGTGTAAATTCTGCTTGGATAAATTCTTAGGACTCTGATCCCTACTAGTGCTGAACTTTGCCACCCTGTGGGCTATGCATTGCCTTTATTAAAAAATTTGCTTTGCTTTTACCATCTCTACTTACCCTTGTACTAATAGGGCTTTTGGCTATGTTGGAAACGACAATTACTTTTGCACTAACCTAATAGAATATTAATAAAGAATTAATGTTTTGTTCTGAGTTTTGTAATGTTTTCCATCATCAAATACTTACTCAATAATAATGATAATAATAGAAGTGACTCCATTAGTTTGTTAGGGCTTCCATAAGGAAAAACACAGACTGAGTGGCAGAAACAACAGAAATTTATCTCCTACAGTTCTGTACGCAAGAGGTTCAGGATCAGTGTGTCAACAGGTTTGATTTTTTTCTGAAGCCTGTCTTCATGGCTTGCTGTGTCCTCAGATGGGATTTGTGCATAAGCACCCATTTTATCTCTATCTGTATCCTAATCTCCTCTTATTAGGACACAAGTCATATTGGATTAGGGTTGATGCTAAAGGCCCCCTTTTAACTTAATTACCTCTTTAAAGACCTCACCTCCAAACACAGTTGTATTGTGAAATTCCAGGACTAGGGCTTCAATCTATGAATTTTGGGAGGCACAGTTCCACCCATAACAGTTATTATTATTCTGGCAGACATGATTCTAATCACTTCACATAAATTAAGTTCAGAGTTTCTCAAACAACACTGTTGACATTTGCACCAGATAATGCTTTGTTGGGGTTGCAGGTGAGAGCCTGTGCTGTGTATTATCAGATGTTTAGGGTCATCCCTGGCTTCTACCTGTTAGATGTTTGTAACATTCCTTTCCAGGCGATGACAACCAAAATGTCTCTAGACATTGTCACATGGCCACTGGGAGACAAAATTGCCCCATTTGAGAACCAGAGACAGGATCCCACTCTGTTGCCTCGGATGTAGTAGAGGGGCATGAGCATAGCTCACTGCACCGTCTCTAAAATTTTTGGGCTCAAGCAATCCTCCCACCTCAGCCTTCTCAGTAGCTGTAACTACAGATGCATACCACTACACCTGGCTAATTTTTTATTTTATTTTTTGTAGGGACAGGGTCTTGGTTTGTTGCCCAGGCTGGTCTGACACCCCTGGCTTCAAGCAATCCTCCTGCCACTGTCTCCCAAATTGCTGGGATTACAGACTTGAGCCACTGTGCCTTGCCAAGCCTAATCTCTAACTCAACATTGCAAGATAACTTTTAATAACTCTGCTTTATAGAGGAAGACACTGAGGTTAAGAGAGGTTAAAAGACTGCCCAAGGTCACATACCGATTGAGTGGCAGGGCCAGAATTGGAACACTTGTGACTTTTCCCATGACATTAAACTGCTTGTTTGTGGCCACTCTATACCTCTTCAACATTCACCACTGTCTCTAAGCCAGGTAAATCAAACTCTGAAATGTTGACCTAAAAAAAACTAGTAATTACCATGTGACAATGCTTTTTTTAAATCTCTTTTGAAAATTCAAACTATAAATCCATTGTCTCTCTCCAACCACTGTCCAAAGGTTATTTCAGATTGTCAACCTGACATCACACTAACTATTCTCTCTAATTGAAAACCAGACAGAAGGATACACTTTAAGAAAACAGATTATAAACTTTAGCTTAATCTAACAATCCATCTATCCCTAAAATGTATAAAACCCCAATTTTTAAAATTGCTCACACAATTTTAATTGCAAGATATATAATTTCAACCCCAATTTTAAAGAAGTCAGAGAGGGTGAGTTAAAATATTGCTTTTGATTACACAAAGACTTAGGCATAAAATTAAGACATGCTCTGCCTAAGAAAAATGCCTGAGACAATGCACCCTCCCAAAATGTGACAATTTCAGAAAGCTTTTCATTTTTTCTTATGAACCCACATGTTCATTAAATATTACTTGAACTTCTAATAACCTCCAGACAAAAGAGAACACTAAATGATCAGACAAGTGTGTATTTGTAGTGTTTGGGGGGAGATCTCTTTCTAACTCTTGAGAGGCAATCTTTGCTTCCCCACCATGAAGCTCAAGACTTGATTAACTTTATCTTAGCATACCAATAAATGTTGTATTGGCCATAAAAACAGTCAGCCCTAGCATAAATCCAACTCCAGTATTTAATTCCTTGACCTTCCGTGTCAGAGATTCCCAGAAGCAAACTACATGCCCTGTGAAGTGTTTCCTTTTTATTGGCTCTAAATTTACTGCCTGATCACTTTGTAGCCCCTGCACTCATCTTGCCATGAGAGAACATAAAAAACAACTGTCCCAGAGACCTTCATATTTTGGAACATCTTTATCTATTCATCTCAGGCTATTCCCTCTGCCCCAACTCCTCCATATAGTAATGCATCTCCAGGGAAGGTGCATTTTTTTTTTTTATTCAGAGTTGGAGCAAATGAGAGAAAATCCTCATTTCAATTGAGAATGATATTTAGCTAAATCCTCTAGAATACTGTTTCTGCTTTATCCATTATTTTATGAGAAATATAATAACTTACCTTAAAAGATTTCTAACCCTGATCATTTATGCTACAATCTTTTAAGGGTGCTATCCAAAAGAATGAATTTTGGAAGTAAATATTTTTTAAAACATTCTGCATAGGAGCTACTAATAGAAACAGTGTTTATTTTTAGGAGGATATATTTTAAACCATATGAGAAAGCTACTTATCCTTGAGGAAGGTTCTTTGATGTTTTGAAATTTTTATTTCTATTTTATCACACTGGGACATTTATTTATTTGTTTGTTTGTTTTTTGAGATAAGCCTCTCTCTGTCACCCAGGCTAGAGTACAATTGTGTGATCATGGCTCACTGGGCCTCAACCTCCTGGGCTCAAGCTATCCTTCTGCCTTGGCCTTCCAAATTGCTGGGATTACATGTGTAAGTCACTGCTCCCAGATATTTTTTTTTAATTACAAATTTAACAAGGAAAGGTAATATATAATGATCACCATTTTGGGAGCATCTGTGCCTGTGATTCTTAACCACGGTCACCAAAGTGACTCCTGAGGATTTTTCTAAACTATATTCCATGATGCTTCCTTCTGCAGAGAAGCAGATACACGCTGATGTGATGCAGATCACAGAGCTACTGTTAACATCTATAGCACATCTATCTCTCATGTGTATCTGGGCTATAAAATAGCATTGAGAACCATTGGTCTATATTAAATAAAACATATTTTGTTAAGTGGGTTTTGTTAGAAGATAGGTTTTAGATTTCTCTCCTGAGTACTTTATTCTAATATGTAAGCCTCACATGCTCTTCCCTCTTCTGCATTTTTTTTCTGCTTTAATATTATTATTATTATTTGAGACAGGGTCTCTCTGTCACACAGGCTGGAGTGCAACAGTGCAATCACAGCTCACTGCAGTCTTGACCTCGTGGGCTCAAGTAATCCTTTTATCTCAGACTCTGGATTAGTTGAGACTACAGCTATGCACCACGATACCCAGCTAATTTTTTTGAGAGATCGGAGTGAGGGCATTTACTATGTTGCCCAAGCTAGTCTTGAACCCCTGGGCTCAAGAGATTCTCCTGCCTCAGCCCCCAAAGTGCTGGGATTGCAGGTGTGAGCCACTGCGCCCAGCCTGCTCTTCCTATTCATTGTTAAATGCCTGGTTCAGGTGTTTCTACTCTGGAATGCCTACTCCTGGTCGGCTAGGAGGGAGAGTTAGTTGTCCTGCCCTCTGTGCTTTCACAGCATCTTAACATCAGCTCTTAAACCTGTCATGTAATTGTTCTGGAGTCTGCCCTTCCTCTTGCTAGACTTTCAAGTCTTCACAGGTAGGGATGATACTTGATCACCTTTATATCTCTAGTATAAAGAAACATATCTAACAAATAGTGGAGGCTCAAATAATGCCTTTAAATGAATGGAAATGGGCACTTTAGGGAGAGGACAAGCAGAGTTTCAGGGAATTGAGAAATGGGTTGTGGGGAGAAGTATCAATAACTCAAAGACACCTGTTGGCCCATAACATGGCTGAGGAAGCGGCTCTAGGAAGAAGTCCAAAGACAAATTTTGACTACTTCACCAATTTGTCTCTAGCTCATTAGAAAAAAAAACAATGGGCAGGAAAGACATTTTTATTTTACATTCTGGGTTAAAAACTAATTATTTAACCCTCAGTGCCCAGAAGGCTGGTGGAAGGCTATTTTTTGGCGAGAGAGTAAAAGAGAAAGTTGCACCCCACTTGGAAGTACTGATAATTTTTTTTTTTGCTTCAACCTCTCCATGACAATCTAGAGGAGCTGTCGCCAGCAACAGGTTCTAAATAATAGAGGTGTTCTGAAAATTTGATGAAAGCTTCACAATAAATGTTATTTTAACATCAGAGGCTGCAGCAACAAGAAAACAAATTCCTAGAAATTATGAAAAAATAACAAAAAGAATTTGAGAGTGTTGTTCTTTCTAAAAATAATAATAGTAAAAGTAATAATATTGTCATTTAAATCAGTCAAAACCAAAACAGCATGACACAACCATAAAAAGCAGAGTCCCAAGAGCAGACAGAGACTCCCTTTTCTTTGCATGGGGTCACAGAGAAATCTTCTCTCCCCTTTAACCTTTATAACACGGCATAAATGCCAGAGCAAGACTCAGAGCTCTGCAGCAGAAAAGAAAAGGCCAGGATCCTTAAACCTTGGATCTGACTTTGCAGATAACCACTTGCCCAGGTGCCCAAGGGTAGTGAAAATTAAAATGGGCCTAACCTGGTAAGGACAAGATGTTTCCTCCTAAAAATTACATGTAATATATATGTGAACTTCTCCCCTCTGGCTTGAAATCCTTCTTCTCATCTGCATATTCTATTTTCATTCTTTGAGTCCAAGAGCTCTTTAAAAGCCAGAGAAAGGGAAGCACAAAGTTGGCCAAGTCACAAATTAGGAAAGTTCTGTTTAGGAGCCTTGGGTAAAATTACATACACCTGCATGAGACCTGATACTGGAAACCGGATGAGAAAGCCTGGGGAGGAAGCACTCTGGTTTTGGAGGCTGTCAGGGAGTGTGGAAGCCAAGGAAAAGGGAGAAGCATGGTAAGCAGGTATTCTGGGATTGGATTTGTGGGTTCCCCGTACATCCGTAGCGGGAAGGGTTTCCTGAACTCCCTAGAAGGTGTTGAAATGGCCAAAAGAGGCTTTTTATTCCTTTCACTTGTGGACCTCCTATCTACAAATCACAGGACTGGGCAAAATACCTTGCTAGAATTTGTGTTCAACCATTATCACAAAACTTAATAGAGTAATGACAAACTCGTGGCATTGAAGTGTCCCTGTCAGCATTCAAATTCTCAGATATGGTCAAAACTCATTTTGCTTCTCTGTTATCTGTTTCTTAAATCCTCTTGAGAGAAACTGTGACTTTCAGAATGACTTGGTGGATGGTGAAATAAATGGAATTTATAAATATGCCCTCTCTTCTAGATATGTTTCATTTGCTGAGAAATTGGAAAAAAAAAATCAAAAATTAGGACTAGGAGTGACAACTAGCAAAAGTAAATAGTCTGATGTAAAGAACATGCACTAGGGGCATGTCCTGTGTTCTGTTACTAATGGGGGCAGAAATGGCTATGTGCTTGCCAAAACTTGTCTCATTTTTCTCCTGGGCACAAGCTGGACTGTATTTCCCAACCTCCTTTGCTATTCAGCATGACCATGCAGAGTGCTGGCCAGTGAAATGTGGGTGGAAGTGGCATTTGCCATTGCCACGCCTGGCCCATAAATACAGCTGTATTTTCCCCTGTATACTGACTGAATGAATGAAGAAGGTATTGTGGAGATTACCTACAGGAAGAGGCAGCCACAGGATGGCAAGATACTAGATCTCTGAATGTCTTAATGCAATGCCTCCCCCAGTTGCAAACGTGCACATTGGACTCAGAGTGCGAAATTTTTATTTGTTAAGCTATTTGGATTTAGGAGCTTGATAGAACAGGTTGCTTCACATACCCTAACCCCAATATGAGTACTCTGGGGTAAGTTGAACCTCACAACTTTGGTTTTTTCGTCTGTAAAATGAGGTACTATCTGCCTGTCCTTCTCTTTAGCACAGTTTTGGGAGCTCTTAAATGCAGGAATATAAATAATATTATGAAGAAAAGTATGATATAAGACATTATTGCTCTTATATATGATGCCCCCCAGCATGATCTTCTAATATCCAAAACTGTTATTATCTCATTAGCCATCCAAGTGTGCCCCAGCCCAGACCTCTTCTTGGCAAAGGGAGTAATTGATTCCCTAACACAGCTAGGAGATAGGAATCTCTCCCTAGTCTTGTTTGATAAGCATAGACATGTAGTGGTGAACTAACTTGCCAGATTCCTTCCTGACAGCAGGATTTTTTGTTTGATTTGGATTTTTAGGAGGAGAAGGAGAGAAAGCAGATTGGTCCATATAGATAATACGGGCATGAATGTTGACCAAGAAACATTTCTGAGACAGTTTCTCCAGGGGTGAGAGTAGGCAGAGTTACCTCCTGTGAAGTGTCTGGCTGCTGCTATGACTCTGGAATAGGTTGGACAAAGGCTCCCACCACTTGTTCTTCACCAAGAGAAGCAGAAGCAGAGCCGGTGGCAGTGGGTGGACTAAGTAGAACCCTCTTTGTTTTAATTTGAAGAAGGCAAACACGTATACCTGTCTTCTAAAATGTTTTCTATGTTGGCACCAAAACAGTTTCCAATGCTTTGTCTAACACACATGGGGTTTGGTTCCATGAGTCTTCTGTTGAAATGCATAAGTCACCTTTGGGTGTAGTCAGACTCTAACCTATTTTTTTATTATTGAGCCTGGAGAATTTTAGAAGCTATCCAGTTTCCTAGTCCTTCATTTTGAATATTTGGCCCAAGATGAAAAATAACTTGTGTGATGTAAGACAGTCAGTACCTGAATTTAGATCTTTTGATTTCTCATCCAGAATTATTTTTAATACTCTATCTTCTATCCAGTGGTATTACAATATTCTGAAAAGCAAGGATAAAACAACATCCTTTATCTTTAACCTTAAAGATGGTGTTTCTGTACCTACAAATAGCAGCATCACCTATGTCCTTGAATGTAGCATATAATATTTTATACAGTTGTTTATCTCTTGGGGGGTTGGGGTGGGATAGAGGTAAGGGACAAAAGCTGACATACATTCTCTTCTATGCTCAGTACATATTAACATTATAGAGAATACATTTACTGTTAAGTTTGGATATAATGTGACCAAAACTGGTGTTAAAATTTTATCCCCAATTTTGTGGTATTGGGAGGTGGAGACTAACGGGAGATACTGGGTTAGGGTAGGGAACAAATCTCTCATGAATGGCTTAGAACTGTTCCAGTAATAGTGCACACTCTGACAAGATGGGGTTAGTTCTTGAGGCAATGGAATTAGTTCCCTGAAGAGTGGGTTGTGGGCTGGGTGCAATGGCGCACACCTGTAATCCCAGTATTTTGGGAAGCCGAGGCGGGTGGATCACCTGTAGTCACGAGTTCGAGACCAGCCTGGCCAGCATGGTGAAACTCCATCTCTACTAAAAATGCAAAAATTAGCTAGATGTGGTGGCACATGCCTGTAATCCCAGCTACTGGGGAGGCTGAGGCAGGAGAATTGCTTGAACCCAGAGGGAGAGGGTACAGTGAGCTGAGATTGCACCACTGCCCTCCAGCCTGGGCTATAGAGAGAGACTCTCTATCAAATATATATATATATATATATATATATATATATATATATATATATATTGTTATAAAGCCAAGATGCCCCTTGAGTTTTTTCTCTTATCATGTTTCCCCCTTTGACCTTGTCCACCATGTTGTGACAAACAGTGGAAGCTCTCATCAGAAGTCAGAGCCATGCTTTTGAACTTTCCAGCCTGCAAAATCATTCACTAAATAAGTCTATTGTCTTTATAAATTTCCTGGCCTCAAGTATTCTGTCACAACAAAACAAAAGAGACTAAGACACTTACGTATATGAAAAAAGTAAAAACTTTATAAATTCTTAATAAGAATTACATTATAAAAAAAATCAAGGTATAAACGTTAGATTTGTTTGACAACAATTAGTCTTTTAAGTCAGCCAGAGAGAAGCAGTTGAATAAACTTAAGTTATACCATTGATGGGTAGATGCATCTTTGAGATATAATGACATATGACATAATAACTAATATTGTCACTTGGCATTGCTTCTGTATGCTAGCTGAAGTTCCAGAGAACTGGCTACCTCGCTACAGGTGCATCACATTACAGAAGACCATACATATGCTCAGTTAAAAATGTGCAAAATGGAACATCTTATCTTCCTTCCCAACTTTCTCCACCTAGATCATCCTTATCTTGGTTAATGCCAAAAAAATGCTCAAAAAATCTTAAAAAGCTTAGCACTGTCCTTGGGTCCTCTCCTTTGCATATTCTATACATTGAGTTTATTAGCAAACCCTCTCAGCTCTACCCTCAAGATATGCTTCAGTATGACTACCATTCCTATTACCTCCACCACAATCCAAATTAGTCATCTCTTTCTTGGACTATTTTAATGGCTTTCTTATTGTTCTGTCTGCTGCTACTCTTGTCCCCATCAGTTTGTCCCCAACAATTTGCTATCCCATGCCAGCATAATCCTGTTTAAATCATAGGTCAGGTCTCATCATCTACTCAAAATTCTCCATGGCTTCCCATCTCTCTTGAGCCGAAAGCCAAAGTGCTGCCAACAACTCACAAAACCACACATGGCCTGGTGTCCCCTAGCTCTCTAGCTTCCTCTTCTGCTTCTCCACCCCTTAGTCAGCTTGTGTTACACTGGATTTCATCCTACTGCTCAAACATGACACACACTCTCCTGCCTTCAAACACTGTAAGCTGTCCATTCCTTCCACTGGCATACCTTTTCTGGAATAGTCTTACAGGTATCCTTCACTTCTGGGCTTCTTTCCAGAGGCACTTTCTCCAGGAGATCTTCTTTGACCACTGTATTTAAGATGAAAAAAAGCTCTCCTACATTACTTCCCTCATATTCCCTCTCAATCCTTCTATGTTTTCTTTTTCTCCATCTTTCTTACCAGGATCTAGTGTACTATATTTTTTATTTTGTTAATTGTGTATCTTGCAACTTTAGAATGTAACTGCTATGAGGGGAGAAATTTTTGTCTGTTTTGTGTATGGTAGTCTCTCCAGCATTTAGAATAGTACTTGGCCTACAGTAGACACTCAAAAAATATATTTATTGAATGAATGAGACAGTGATGAATAGAGGAAAAACTTAGTGTACTTTGGATTGTTAGTAAGTCCTTATTTTCTGCTATTTTTAGAAATTAGCCTTAGGGTAATGAGTTCTGCAGAGACAGTCTCCACATAGAAAATGTCAGTACAACTTACTTCTGTTTGTACAATATTGTTTTTGTTGTTATTTTCATTGTACTTGAATACTTTTAGGCAGATCTTGGTTGCTACTGTTCACTACCATTCTTATCGTCATGTCTTACACTTGGCTGATTGAAACATTAACCTTACTTGCTTGGCTTTGAAGGCATTTGAGTTTGTAACCCTGATAATACCACTTTAGAGACTTCTCTGTAGAGCAGTTTTACAGAGGCCAAGAGTCATTGATTCATTAATTGATTTCATTTGTTCATTGATTCATTTATTGTGAATTGAGCATTTTTTATAAACTTTGCTAATGCCAAAGAATCAAAGATGAAGTCCCTTTCTCAAAAATGAGAAATGTTTTTATATTGTCACAGAAAGTCCGTATCCTATTTCTAGTAAACCAGTTTTATGCAAATAACTTTTTTTTCTTCCCAAGAAAGGCACATCTCAAAGATGCCATTAGACTATAATCACCTGACAAGTTCTTCTTACCTACTGCACAGAAAGCCAATTCACTGAGACAGTGGTATTGCAGAAGAGAAAGAGTTTATTAAATGCAGAGCTAGCCAAATAGAAGAGTGGGAATATTTTACTCAAATCAGCCTCTTCAATAATTTGAAGGATATGGATATTCAAGGACAGTTTGGTGGGCAGGGGACTAGGCAATGGAGAATGGTCATTAGTTGGGTTGTGGATAATAGTGTTAGGGTGTTAGAGCTATCTTCTTGTACTGAGTCAGTTTCTAGGTAGGGGGTTTACCATTTCAGGTGACACAGTAGGTTCATATAGAATGCAAGGTCTGAAAAAATCTCAATTATTAGTCTTAGGTTTTACAATAGAAATATTATTCATAGGAGCAGTTGGAAAAGTTTTAAATTGTGCAGTCATTAGCTACATGACTCTTGAGTAGTAAGTAGTTTTAATAAAATAAGTTGTAAAACAAAGACTGGTTAGAGTTTATGCCTACATCCTAGCAGAAGAGACAATGACTAGATAGAGTTTAACTATGTCTACCTACATCTTAGCAGAATTTAGGCCCCTATTACAATTTTAGCCTTGTGACTTTTTTTTTTTTTTTTTGAGTTCTACAAGAAGACAATTTCAGTCCCTGAGCAAGAAGGAAGTTAGTTTGGGAAGGAACTTGCATTAGTCCATTCTCACACTGCTGTAAAGAAATACCTAAGACTGGGTAATTTATAAAGAAAAGAGGTTTCATTGGCTTATGATTCCACAAGCTGTACAGGAAGCATGGCAGCATCTGCTTGGCTTCTAGAGAGGCCTCGGAGAACTTACAATCATGGCATAAGGTGAAGTAGGAGCCAGCACATCACATGGCTGTAGCAGGAGAAAGAGAGAAAGAAGAGAGGTGCTATACACTTTTAAACAACCACATCTTATAAGAACTTACTCACTATGCAGTACCAGGGGAAATGGTGCTAATCCATTCATAAGAACTCTGCCCTTCCTCCAAGCCCCTCCTCCAGTATTGGGGGTTACAATACCCATGAGATTTGGATGGAGAAACAGATCCAAACCATTGCAAGGCTGTTATCATCTTTGTTTTACAATTAAACTATAAACGATATTCTTCCCATAGTGGGTTTGGGATAAACAAAGATGGTTAGCCTGTGAGGTTAGAAAAAAAGGTGGAGTCAGTTATGCCAGATTTCTCTCTCTTTCATAATGTTTACAAAGGCAATCTCAATACCAGCATATTATTAGATGTTTCCTTCCTTTCTTCACACTCTACTATCTCAGGTTTTTCTCAGAATATTTCTCCTACTTTCCCATCTTAACTGAACAATAGGTTTATCTTTGCTCCATGCCAAAATATGTGATTTTTCAGAACCAACCAGGCTTCGTCTGTCAGCCTCATGGAGAAAAGCTTCCTTCCCTAGTCCAGACTTGTTGCACAGTCAGTGCATTAGAGTTTTCTGGAGAGATTTGCAGTCAAGGACACCATCCCCTGCCCACACACACAACCACCCTCTTTCCCTACCCAGACATGCTCATGTGCAATATCTGCATTCCTAGTCCAGGAGCCTCCATTTGGAGGAATCTTTCTAGGGGACTATAAGGCTAAGGCACTTTCCCTTACTTTGACTCAGTATTTACCACTACCAAGACTTACTACCTTTCTCTTCCCAAACCCAGGGGTCCATAAAAAGGCAGGAGCCTTTTGTTTGGGGATTCTCTATGGTGAGATGATTTTTTAAATCTGTGCTGCACCAACCTACCTCTTGCCTGGTGCTGCTCTTTGGGGAAAAGGAAACATTGGGGAGCTAGTGGCTCTTGCTTCTACTTTTGCAGTAAGTGAATAAGGCTTGATGGTGATTTTAGTTTGGCTTTTGTCCCAATTAACCACCATGACATCTAACTGTGGGCTCAACACTCTCTACATTAATGCAAGTTGCAAGGGAATAATATGGAGTCTTAATTCTCCTATGTCTCTCCACTTCTTCCTGTTTTCCCACAATATCGTGGAACAAGCAGAAGGTACGATATTCTGTTAGCTCTCCTCTGTCATTTTGAGACTATGACTTTTCACTTCTGTTTAATAATCCTTGCCATTTTGAAGTTAATTGCATCCACTAGAAGCTACTAATGGCTTCCAATTGTACCTAGAATGACATTTAAATTCCTTCTCATGGACAATAATGCCCCAGAGAGCTGACCCTCACTTTTTTTCTGACTTTATTCATTAAATTTTAGCCACTCTGGCCATCTTCTTTCTTAAATACATCAAATTTTTCCTGTCTTGAACATTTTGTGCATGTTTTACCTCTGTGTAGAATGTTTTCCCCAGATCTCAGCATAGCCAGCTTCTTCTCATGCCTAAGCTCAAATGTCATCTCCTTAAGGAGATGATTCTTTTCCAGTGGAACTCTCATTCTGTCATTCTTTATTACCATGCTTTACTTTTATAGTAATTGTCACTTTCTTAAAATACGGTATTTGAACATTCACTTGTTTATGGCTGCAATGTAAGCTCTCATTTGTCATATTCCACTTATTAGTATAGTACCTGATGTATAAATAATAAATGTACTTTCTTCTTATCCTCCTAGCTGACATTCACCAACTTCCAGGTCACTCTTTGTATTCTTAATGCTGTAAATGCATGCCCAGTTCCCATCAATGGCCTATTCAGTACCCTATTGTATGGTTTTAAAAATTCTTCTTAAATGTATTTCACCATTCTCTACCTCAATGAGCCATTTTCAGAGCCATAATTTGTCACCATCTTGAACTTCTAAAATCCACCTCCCTTAGACCACAATTACCTATCACACTCTTAATTTCTACTGAATCTTCCCTTGAAGCACGTAT
The DNA here is from genome assembly GCA_963574635.1 of Cheracebus regulus. Taxonomy (NCBI): domain Eukaryota; kingdom Metazoa; phylum Chordata; class Mammalia; order Primates; family Pitheciidae; genus Cheracebus; species Cheracebus regulus. The sequence goes on along the minus strand of CAUYQU010040831.1, from coordinate 41,760 downwards.
TGGTTTATAGATCCTTGAATCCCTTTTCTTCTACTTCATAATTAACCCCTAAATTTCATTTCCTCTCTCATCTTCTCCTGAACTAAACGGCTAACTGATGACTTATTTAGTGCACTCTCCCAAGACCTTAAAAAAATTCCTTAGTCACATGACTTTATACTGGGCTTTGGCAACATATTTGGACTTACAGTATCAATGGAACTTTGCAAGGACAATGTTCTTTTCCTCTTGTTCTGTTCCTGAGTAAGGAGCAGAGCAGAATCTTTGCTCTGCTTGGTCATCTTTATGTCACCCCTAATGCCTAAGATGTTTTTTCTCATCTTCAAAACAGATTAGTCTATATTTTTACACATCCACCTGTATCCCATCACCCTCATTCTCAACATAAGACCATGTATTTTCTATTAAAAAATAAATAGATTCTGTCATATATGAGTTCTTTTAATTTCCTACCTCTTAGCTCCAAACTTATCTACAACATTTTTTGTCTTTGTTTCTTCTGATCTATCTCAGAGTATGATGTATACAGTGTACTTGTTTATTTTCAGTACCTCGTACACTTTTCAATGGGCTTTGTTGTATATTGATTGAATAAATGACACAGCTGATGGGCAGTTCAAAGCTTCATTAGAAGAAATGGAGATGTTTTAATGTTCTGAAAACTAATACAGATGTGCTCAGACAGACCTATGGTCTAGAATAGAACAAAATAAAATACTAAATCCTCATGATACATTTAAATTAGTAGACATTTAGTCCTGCTATCATTCTGGGTCATATGTGACTGCATGTTAACAGATGCTACTGTGTCCATGGAGTCAGGAGACATAGTTTTCTAATCCCGACTGTTAGCAGCTGTCATTGGCTCAGCTTCAATAACTGCATCTGAAAATGATGCCCCGGATAGTCTCTAATTTATCTGGCTCTCAAAGTGTATGATTCTTTTATTCCCTTGTTATTGTAGTAAATTGACAGCTAAAAATGAGGACATTGCTATAGAACAAGTGAATCCAGTGATAGGAAAAATAGCTGAAGTGAGATTCTGGAAGAAGAGAACACACCAAGGACATATCTAGCTTAACATGCTGAGTTTCCTTGACTGTTTTGTCTTTCATAGCAGGACACATTAACACTTGAGGCCTGAACCTCATCTTTGTACTTATTTCAAATAGCAGCAATAGAGAGGCAGATACAGGTAGCAACATGAATTAGAAAGGCCTTGTACACAATGCAAAAGGTGCACTCTTGTCAGAGGCATTCTAACCAGAGTGATTTCATCTTGAGTATGGGCTGGATAAATACGGCTGAGACCTACTGGGCTGCATTCCCAGGAGGTTAGGCATTCTAAGTCACAGGACAAGACAGGAGATTGGCACAAGATACAGGTCACAATGACTCTGCTCATAAAGCAGGATGTGGTAAAGAAGCCAGCCAAAACCCACCAAAACCAAGATGGCCATTAAAGTAACATCTGGTTGTTCTCACTACTCATTATATGCTAACTATAATACATTTGCATGCTAAAAGCCGCTCTCTCCAGAGCCATGACAGTTTACAAATGCCATGGCAATGTCAGGAAGTTACCCTATATGGTCGAAAAGGGGAGGGACCCTCAGTTCTCGGAACTGCCCACCCTTTTCCCAGAAGACGCATAAATAATCCACCCCTTGTTTAGCATATAATCAAGAAATAACTATGAGTATAATCAGTGGAGCAGCCCATGCTGCTGTTCTGCCTGTGGAGTATCCTTTCTTTATTCCTTTAGTTTCTTAATAAACTTGCTTTTACTTCACTCTATGAACTTTGAATTATTGAGTGAGATCTAAGAATCCTCTCTTGGGGTCTGGATAAGGACTCTTTCCAGTAATAATTTTAGTTTTGAGGCCAAAGGAAAACATGGAAGGGTTTTACCTAAGGACATAGATAAAGTTTGGTGATGATGGATACAAGAAGACCTATTAATTTTCCAATTATTTACAGTGTACTACATAACAAGATGCATTGTCAATTTGGAGTGTGAAAGCTGTTAATTTGTTCTATTTAATCACTTATTAGTTATGACCAAGAAAGGTAAGGGAAAGGACTAAGGATGGGTGAAGTCATTGTCCTCTGTTTCTCTGAGAGTATTAATTGGTGCTCTCCTCCATCAGACTCAAAACCAACATTTTCATAACTTGTAACACTTGTTACATTTTATATTTCATTCTGTCATTTAGTCTATTCTGATGACTCATATTAAGCCCAAGAGAAATATATGTAGAGTACTGCCCATGCTATTACAAGCTCTGCTGAGACCAAGAAAATACAAATAAACAAAACTAACTACATTTCCCCTCATCTCAAGTATATTGTATTTTGTGTAGTTGTAAGGCTGGTAGTGAACTTGACAAAGTCAGTGAGAAAGAGTTATCCTGAAGTTATTATTTATATTATGTGTGTATGCATGTGCATATGTTTCTGTGTATGCATGTGCATTATGTGATGCATTCTTTATTCAAAGATACAAGTTAATCATTTTTTTGTATAATAAGATGAAGAATATCAGGCACCTTGGTGAGGAGAGAAAAAAGGTGTGTTGGGGCACTGCCCCAATTTGTGGATTCAGGGCATTTTGTGAGATCAAGATGGTAAGCTCCATTCCCTTCTAGAAAAGCCACTTTTAGTAGGATAAAATTCTGCTTTGAGTATCTAGATATGAGTGCTGTCACCTGCCTTTCTTTCCACAAGGTAAAGTGGACAAGAATGGGTTATCACAGATTATTCCCACAGGAAGGAGGGACACATCTCATGAACATGCAGCATCATATTTGAGAAAAAACAAAAAGTACTTATTTGCTTATATGTGCACTTGCCATTTATCAGGTGGGCTGTACCATTTCTGATTACTGAGAATGAAGAATTCTTTAGAAGCAGGTATAAAATAAATTAGTCATACCACAGTGGAAAGTTAGGTGGATGCTGAATATATGGTTTTATTTATTTATTTAGAGACAGAGTCTTGCTCTGTCGCCCAGGTTAGAGTGCAGTAGTGTAATCTCGGCTCACTACAACCTCTGCCTCCCAGGTTCAAGCAATTCTCCTGCCTCAGCCTTCTGAGTAGCTGGGATTACAGGTGTGTGCCACCATGCCTGGCTCAGTTTTGTATTTTTAGTAGAGATGGCGTTTCACCATTTTGATCAGGCTGGTCTCAAACTCCTGAGCTTGTGATCTGCCCGCCTCAGCCTCCCAAAGTGCTGGGATTACAGGCATGAGCCACTGCACCCGGCCTATGGTTTTAATTTTTAATGATGGGAAGCCACCTTCAGTTGCACTGACCCTTTATTTACTAGTGGACACGGATGAACAGCATTCTGCAAATGGTGCAGCTCCTTTTTTTGCAATGTAAATGGTCAAATTGAGACAGACGTGAAGCCAGGTAGTTTCATGTACTTACATGGATTGATCACAACTGTGGTCAACTTTGGATGGCTAAAAGTAGCAAAAAGCAAAACAGATGCTGATTTTTTTTAAAGGCAATTCAATTACCCTTTAACTTTCTCCTTAATATCACTAAAAATGACATAGATTGGATCATCCATTTTTTACTTGAAAAAACTTTTGCATCACCGTATTCCTATCAAATATTCATGAACCATGTATTTTTAAGCACCTGTAAAATTACCCAATCCAGCTCCTTCAGCCCCACGGTATATGGAGTACCAAATAAAAACAAAAGCAACTTTCAGTTTCTTATTTTGCCTAACAAGCAGGAAAAGCTATTTTAGTACCTGAATATTCAGTTGTGATGTGGGTAATTTTGTAGTCCTGCTGTAAAGAATATTTTTCCTGCTTGTACAAAGACATAACAGATGAAATTAGAGGGTATTATATTGTCATATGCATCAGAGGAATAAAGTTGGTATTAAATCTTCTGCATGGCACTCAGACACCAAGGCATCAGAAAATGAAATGGCATTCCTCAAACCCCTTTTCACCTTTCAACCCCAGGGGACCTCATTATATCTGAAAGAAGGTGTTTGCAGAAGTCAAATGCAGAATGGGCTATAAATTGTCATGGCGAGTTGTGGGAAAGGAGGGACTCTCATCTTGTCTGAAGCAGTACCCTCTCAAGGACCACGTAAAGTGCTGATTTCATATGCTTTGTTGATTCTCAGGTACTGTGAGCATAGGAAGGAGAGGTTTGATTGATGAGACAGCCCATTTAAGATTGCAGACAATGGCAGGCGATGGTTTTGAATAACAATGGCCAGAGAAGAGCTCATATACACCACCACTTGCAAATTCTGATTACAGACAAGACACCTACAAATGACTCTGAGATTTGAGGTACCACAATCTATGTTTTATCAGTAACTCAAAGCAGTCTCTGTAGGGTCATCAACTGCCAGTCTTCATCGTATTAATATTCTAGGTTTTATATTCATTCAGATGAAAAAGTAATGAAACTTCAAAACAATGTTATCATATTACAATATGACTAAACCTACCTTCTAAACACCCTCTGTGCTTTGGATAATGCTTTGTGCCATTCAATAAGACATGGTTTTTTTTTTTTTTTTTCAATGCTGCATTAGGTTTTCTTGTAAAGCCAGAGAGAAACAGTAAGGTCTATGGAATTTTCTCATGACCGTTTCTTAAGTCCTATACTCTTCTTGCATGGATTTTATTTTTTAATTATTATTAAAGGGAAGAGAAGCTATCAGAGCTCAGAATACCCTAAAATAATGGCCTCAGGAGCAAAAGTTTCTCTTTGATTTTCTCCTATCCTCCTGTCTCTCAGTCCCATTCTACCATGAGGCTAGCCATGGAAACTAGAATCCCTCCTCCTGGATCATAGAAACCAGAACCCCTTCCCTCCAAAGCCAGCCATAAAACATAAAAATGTTACACTAACATTCCTTCTGCCTTTCTGTGTAAGAACTGTCCATTAAGAAATGATCTGATTCACTTTGTTTGACTACAGGTCGTAAGACCACCTTTACAGAAAAAGTCCTGCCCCACACACAGAAGGAAAGAGTAAGTGCTCAGAGAGGCCAAAAAGAATCTAGACAGGCAAGTCCTGCTGGATTTCCCTACTCAGCCTATTTGCATTCGTTCTTATCCCTTTGTCATGGGGAATTGTGGGAAGGGAAAGACTCTCATTTTGTCTGAAGCAAGACCTGTTTGTCCAATCATATTTCCCCATGTTACCCATGCTTCGTTAAATGTAAGCATTAAAATGGACAATTTCCTCTGTATCTTTTGGTCTTCATTCTGAAGGCTCCTGAGTACACAAATTAAATAAATGTGTGTGTCTTTTCTCCTATTAATCTGCCTTTTGCAAGTTGATTTTTCAGCAAACCTTCAGAGGGCAAAGGAGAAGCTTTCCCTTGGGCCCTACAAAGCTGATTTGAAAGGAAATTGGCAGTTTTTCCTCACTTTGAACGTGCATATTTTCCAAAATGTATTTTTAAATTTTTGGAGCACGTTTTACAACTTACATATTTTTATACATGTTATTTATTCATTTAACAAATATCTGTTAAGTGCCAGACACTGTCCAAAGAACTAATGACATAGCAGTAAACAAGGCAGACAAGCTTACTTCTTCATGGAACTTGCCTTCTATTCATGGGCGGTCACATATGAACATGTAAGCAAATATGTGAATAAAGGTAAAAGCAGACTGTAATACATGCTAAAACAGAAACAAATAGAGTATATCAAATATTTATTGAACAGCTACCATGTGCAAAACAAGATACTACTTACTTTTAGAACACTAAAATAAACAACAAAGTTCTTGCCCTCAAGTAACTTACAGAAGTATAGGAAAACATTAATAATCAATCACTTTGTTCATGTTACAGTATTATGCATATGACTGATTATGTAGTTCTATCTCTAAGCTCAATTCCCTAATAATCTCTTCCACAAAATATTCCTACATGAGAATGCCATAATAAACAATGGCTGGCTGGGCATGGTGGTTCACACCTGTAATCCCAGCACTTTGGGAGGCTGAGGCAGGTGGATTGTGAGGTCAGGAGACTGACACCATCCTGGCCAACATGGTGATACCCCGTTTTTACTAAAATACAAAAAATTAGCCAGGCGTGGTGGTGGGAGCCTGCAGTCCCCGCTACTCAGGAGGCTAAGGCAGAAGAATTGCTTGAACCCCGGAGAGTGACATTACAGTGAGCCGAGATCTTGCCACTGCACTCCAGCCTGGTGACAGAGTGAGACTCCATCTCAAAAAAAGAAATTTAAAAAAATAAATAAACAATGACTAAATTTTAGGAAAGTTAAGAGCAAATCTGAACTGAAATCCAGGAAGAGTATTAACTCTTTAAGGAAATCCATAGAAAAAATCATAAAGAATAATTTTGTAATGCCATGCTACTTTGGGCAGGGCAATAATGTAAATTTCTCACTTTTTAGAAAGTTTGGTATGTTGCTTTACAATAATTGGCCTGACTTATTGTTTGTTTGTTTCTATTTTTGTTTTTTGTTTTAGACAGGGTCTTGCTCTGTGGTCTAGGCTGGAGTACAGTTGTGCATTCATGACTCATTGCAGCCTCAACCTCCCAGGCTCAGGTGATCTTCCTGCCTCAGCCTCCCGAGTAGCTGGGGCCACAGTTACATGCTACCACACCAGGCTAATTTTAAAATTATTTTGTGGAGATGGGATTTTGCCATGTTACCCAGGCTGATCTTGGGTAACATGTGATCATGTGATCCTCCCACCTCAGCCTCCCAAAGTGCTGAGATTACAGGCACGAGCCATGATGCCCAGCCTGGCCTTATTTTTGAAAAAGAAATATAGGTTAATTAGGTCATGTGGAATGAGTGAAGGGACATTACAGATAGATGAAATAACATGTATTATGTAGGTATATCTCCTACTGGTTCTGCTTCTGTAGTTGAAACCTGACTGATACAGTGCCTAGAACATAGCTATTTATTTGTTGACTTCACTTGAATATTTTAAAGGCAATTCAAATGCATCATAGTCTGTACATTTTTATTACTCACTCACACTTAGTCATCTAAGTGACTGACACTACCATTCATCCTGTTACATAACTTAAAAGCCAAAGCCTTCCTTGAGAATTCCTTTTCTTCCACCTTTACACATAAACCATCACCAAATCCTACCAACTATACCTACTACTTCTCTCTGAAATACCTAACACTCTCTATCTCCATTATCAATAACTTGGCTTAAACTACTCAGATCCCTTGAGTGAATGACCCCAGAGCCACCTAACTCTTCTACCTGCATAATGTGTGCTTACTACTCAATCAGTTCTCCGTTTTGCAACAGAGTCACATTTTCTAAAAATAAATATGATCATATTGACCTCCTGCTTCAAACACTTTGGTGCCTTCCTATTGACCTTAAAAGAAAGACCAACATCTTTAACCCATTTAACAGAGCCCTCTTGCACAGATTTACAACTACAGCTTTGTGATATTTTACTCTTCCCTTTGTTTTCAGTGTTTTGATTTTGAGTGTTACATACTTCCCAAACCACCCCAGGTCATTATGTGTGTGTGTGCATATTTATAAACATATATACACACATATATATGTATGTATTTGTTACATCGAATTGGCTTACAAAATAATTTGGGACACCTATAAAATCAAATCTCTATAAGAACTTTGTCTCTGAGTCTGATTCAGGAGCTTAGACTTCATAGGACAGCCATTCAGGAAAGGAAGGTCACAAGCAGGCTAGAACTGAAACCAGCCCAACTGTCCCATAGAACTGATGTTTATAGTTTCTTTTGAATACATATAGAAATTGACCTTCCCAGTCTTGAGAAACTGAAATTTGTCTTATCTGAGTTCCTTTCTCAGGAAACCAACTATCAGGACTCCCAGGTAGTAATTATATGTCAGACCTCTCACCTGGCATGAATGCGTAACTGACCACCTGATGCTTGCTGACCAACTCTTCTTCCATAGCCCTCCCTAATTACTGTTTGCCCACATGTAGTTACAGTTTTTCCCTAATATATATAAACCCCTAAATTTAGCCAGTTGAGGAGACAGATGTCAGAATGACATTGCATCTCCTTGGCTGTAGCACCCAAACAAAGCCTTCTTCTCTGGCAATACTTACTGTCTCACTGACTGGCTTTCTGTTCAATGAGCAATGGGACTTAAACCAAACACCTGATATTTTGGCAACAGAACCCCATAAGAACAAAATGAAACCTTATCTGTTTTTGTAATCTCTGACTTTGGTAATCTTACAGAAGCTGGGACCAATCATGAAAGAACTAAATATTCTCCCCACCACTGCCCTCCTGCCACACACCTGGCCTAGGAGACAAAAAAACTGAAGGAGGACAAGAGGAAGGCAGAACAATTGCAGGCCCAGCTGCTGCTTCATGCCAAAGGTGAGTCAGCTGTTGAGCCACGTTTATGAGCCACAAAATGCCAGCTGCCTCCCTTCCACCTTCCAAACTTCCCAAGGATCTCCTTGTTGCCCACACTAACAAGAAATATACAAAAAAAGAAAAATCTAGAAATTGCAGATCAGCCTAGACAGGTTGACACATCACAAAGCCATCACAGACACTGTACTATTTTGGAGTAGTACTATAAAGATTAAGACCATGATTTCTGACATTCCATAACTAATGTTTTTCAAATCATATGGTAGGTTTAAACATAGAAGCATACATAGTTGCCCTGGAAGCCTTGGGGGGCTTTTATCCTGTCTGAGAGTTCAAAGGAAACTTTCTAAAGGAGTTAGGTCTTAGACAATATGTGTGAAATAAAGAGACAAAGAATAATAGGAAAGCAGTTGCAGACAAAGAAAGCATCAAAGCAAAGACACAAAGAGGGTGTATAAATCAGCTTCCACTAGATTACCCTGGAGCAAATTCCAGAATCTCAACATAGGTTTGTTTTCTGTTTGTTTGTTTTGCTCACATTAATGTCTATTGCATTGAATCTCCTTCCAATCTGCTTCATTGCAAGCCCCAGGCTGAAAAAGCAGTGCCCACCTAAGACATACTTGCCTCAAAGGAGACGTAAAGAGAAACTAGCCAAATGACATGGTGGCTCCCTAAAGCTGCTCAAGAAGATTACAGAATTCATTTCCTCTCATATCTTGTTGGCCAAAGAAAGTCATATGTCCAAGCCTGATTTCAATGAAGCAAGAAAGTATAGGCATCCTATAAGGAATAATAGCAAATATTTCAAACAAATAAAGTGCCGGTATCTAGGTCACAAATATTCATATCCCTTCATTGTACATGCTAAGTCTACTCCCTCTCCCAGAAGTCTCATCCAGGCTCAAAATCTAGGATCTCTTGGTAGTTTCTGTATCAAATCTGGATGTGACTCTTCTCAATCCAGTGGCCTGTGAACTAAAAAGATAAATCGTATTTCTTCATATGTCGCCTATGTAATAGTGGAACAGGAAGATTATACTCTTCCATTCAGAAAGGGGAAAACAGGAGACATTCATCAGCCACTGTCAATAGCATTTACAAATTTCGTGGGGCAGATGTTACAATAGGTCCCTGTGTGGGAGATCTGAAAGGTTTTTTGATGGAGCTCAAGTTCTACAGCCTAGGAGTTGTTCTCCAGTTCATCATCCTCTGTGACCTTTGGCTCCCTTCTTTGGGAGGCCCTTTCTCTTTCTTTTACCATCAATGGCTACATTGGAAGATGACACTGGAGAATGTGCATTCTTAAAGACTCAAAGGCATTCTATACCTGCTTCCTTTTTATAAAAGTTCTGGGGCCCAAGATGAACTGCATTCTGCAAATCAATTCAGAAATTTTAGCAGGAACATTGTTTGCCACACCCTTCATTCAGACCATATGATCAGGCTGGATTTTGATTGGTTCTTGGTATTCACTAACCTGAATTTGTATCTCTCTAGTTGAAAATGACAATCAAATGTATCTTCAAACTCTGCACATAACAGAGTTTCTGGATTTTCTATATTCCTTTTCATTCTGTGCAAATCAGCTGGTTCTTTTTTGTGCTCATCTTTTGCTATGGTACTTAGTCAAATGCAGCCACTAACACCCATGTTACCAACAGTCTTTTATTTCCCTAAGCCACACGTTCATTAGATACATTACTTTGGACTTCTAAGTTATTACGGGTGACTGTTTTACAAAATGGAGTTTGGGAGTATAGTGACAAAACACATTTCCTCAGTTTAATCAACACCCACACACGACCCAGAATCCAAAGCCACATATTTTTGGTTTTCTTGTGGAAGCATCCATTTTTGTATAGATTTTGCTAGACTGTGCTACAATAACTTTTAATGGCTTAAAACAACAAAAATGTATTTCTCACATTAATGTTGTCTGTCTGTTTGCTGTGCTCCATATCCTCTTTATTTTGGGACCCAAACTGAAGGAGCAGGCTCTAATTTGGAACACCCAGCCTAACAACAAGGGGGAAAAACAAAACAGTTAAATGATTCAGTGGCACTTGATTCTTTGACATGTCAGTACACACTTTTGTTCACATTTTACTGGCTAAAGAAAGTCATCTGGCCAAGCTAACATAATAAATTAGGGAAATACTTTCCTCTCACAACTATGAGCCACAAATATTTTATACAAATACTGCAATCTCCCACAGAATTGAAGCTGGAGGGTGAGTTTCACTAACAGTAGAATATAAATGGAGAGTACAGGACTAGTAGAGTATTAGATGAGATGTATTTGGAAGGCCCTATATGCTATCCTAAGATCATGTACTTTTTGTTTTATAGGCAAAGTAGAATTATTGCAGATCTTTAAGCCGCAACCCTGTGATATTTTCAGTTTATAAGCAGTGTTCTGGCAATGGCAAATACAGGAGACCAGTTAGGAGTTAATTTCCTCAAACTCAGTGGGTGCTAATGAGGGTTTGAAGCAGAGCTATGGTAATAGATCAGGATGGGGCATGAGATGTCGTATTCTTATTTAGCAGATAAAATATTCATAGGAAGAAGGTAAAGATTAAGAAGGGAAGGAAGATTGACTGCATTGAAGATAAAGAGGATAATTAATGATCTTAGAGGACATGGCAGTCAATGCACGGATGTAGTTAAGGACACATTTTGTAGATGGTAGAAGGATCAGGGTGTTTGTGAATGCTTCAACTTTTTGTGTGAAATAGAGGATGTTTGCTTAAATTAAAGGATGTAGGAGTTGGGTAGGAGCTTTGAACAGAATGCCAAAGGTGTGGCATCCCTGAGGGGAGGAGGAGAGAGAACAAATAGAAGTTAAAACTTAAACCTAATTAAGAGGCTTGCCTAATAAGTTTGCAATGACTATAAAGGATATGTTTGGTTGATTTCTCGACCAATGCTATGCAGCTTTAAAAGTACATTGAAAATTCTGGGGTTTAAGGTAATTGAGAATGTTGGTGAGAGAGTGAGGCCCTTGCCTCTCTGTATTTAGTCTGTATTGACTGTTTGGAGTGAGGACATGAAGAACATGATGGATAAGAGTTTGAGTTTAGAAAGTGGGATATTTGCATTTAACATTTCTAATTTGGTACAGTTGATAATGAGGATTAAGACAAGGAAAAGGTGCAGTTTGAGTGATGCTCAAGGGAAGTCTTTAGAGTTAGATAAATAAAAGAAATGTGGGGATAATATGTTAACGTCGTTGTGGAAATGGACATTGAAGTCATTCTTGTTGATGTGGAGGGTAGAAATAATTGTTATGTGTGTTTGGGGAAGGGGCAATTGTTGCAAGGATGGCTGGGAAAGAATAGGAAAATTATTGAACTCTTCATTCCTCCCTGTGGTTGGCAGAATTCTTAAATGACCTCCTGTGGTCCACACCCTTGTAGAATTCCCCTCCCCCTTGAATGTGGATAGGACCAGTAACTTGTTTCTGACTAGTAAGTTGTACAAAAATGATAGGATCTTATTCCCATGATTATGTTATATTTCATGACATAGATGAGGAATTTTGCAGATATAATCAAGGCCCTTAATTAACTTTAAGTTAATCAATAAGGAGATTATTCTAGGTAAGTCCCACCTTGTCTGGTGAGCCATTAAAAGGGGTCTCAAGGTCAGAGATGGAAGAAAATCAGAGAAATGCTCTCCTGCTGGTCTTAAGAAACCATGAGCCATGTTGAAAATTTCATAGGAGTGGGCTGAGAGCTCCACTCCTATAACCACATGAGCTTGGAAGAGAACCCTCAAGACACAATAAGACCCCAGCCCTGGCTGACACCTTGACTGTAGTCTTGTGAGATCCTGAGCAGAGGACCCAGCTGAGCCACACCCAGACCCCTGACCCATGGAAACTGTGAGATAATAATATAATTTTTTGTATAGCAATAGAGCACAAATAGACTACATTATGCTAAAAGACCAAAATGCTTTCAGGAATCTTGTGTACTATTCTATTTAAAATGTTTTCAAAAAAGTTTTTTTGTCTTCAACTTTTATTCACAGAGACAAATATGAGATGGTTTCTAAATTAAGAATATAGATTAGAGCATGAAAAGCAAGCTGTGCAGTAGATGGATATAGAATAATGGGATGGATCTCAGTTATAATTCCCATCACTCCTACTTCTCTTTAGGTAGCTTGTCTACATGGAGCAGAAACAAAAGAAACAGGTGCGTCCAGTCTGAGGGGCTGGCTCTGCTGACAACACCTCAGGAAAGGATGTTGGGCTAGGAGAAAGGTAAAAAAGATGTGAAGTTTGCTGAATTACTAAGGCCAAGAATGGAATAGAGGCGAGAGAAAGGGAAACAGAGACAAAAGAAGGAGAAGAGAGAATCAAATGAGCAGCTGCATTAATAGACACACATGATTTCATGATGGCTACTGGCATTTACCCTCTTTCCTGGAATAGTTGTCTTTCCAACTACTATGGGAGAGCTTGCATGGCCAGCCAGTAATGGCAGTACCATTTTCTTCATAGTCTGTATTCTACCCCTGCAAGGTTATTAACAGGAACACTCAAACATTCCAGGACACCAGATAGGTCCATATATAAGTATCTTCTGTTTTCTTTTCTTCTTTCGCATCTATAGACTTCATTATAAGCAACCAGGAAGGAGCTTAGTATCTGTTGGCTACCACAAAATTTAATGGCTATGAGGAGGGAAGAAAGCCTTAACTATTAAATGGAAAGAATATAAAACTATTTAGTACTCCATGAATACACATCACTTCCACTTACAGAAAACACATTTTATATTTCAGTTTTGTTCTCTGAGTTCTCTTTGGAGCCAGAATGCAAAACTTCATGAAATCGCTAAGTGTTTCAGACTAAATTATGAGTAATACTTTGGGACATGGTTAAAGATTTGTTAAACACACCACAGGACAGTTTAAAGTGTGCAATGATTAATAAGGTATAGGAGATATACCAGGAGCCTTTGATTCATTATTTATGGAATTATACTTAAGCTACTGCTATTGAGTGATTTTCCAATGATAGGCAAATATCCTTGACTATTTTGGCTTATGGTTATGAGAAGAGGGAAAGTGGAGTTGATTACCCATTCAAGGTGAAAAACAAATGTCTTTATTGAACTCAAAACACTGATGACCCTCTGAGAAAAGTCAGAAATCAGCACAATAGCCAATATTACCACTATGTGTGATTTGAGGGTAATTTGTGTTTCAAAAACACTATTTTCAAAACAGTTCATTCATTCAGCAAATATATATATCTGCCCCAGACAGGCAGGCAGGCAGATAGATAGAGAGATAGAGATAGAGATAGAGATAGATAGATGGATAGATAGATAGATAGATAGATGCCCTTTATTCAGAATGATCTTGACACATCTTTCATTCAAAGAGAAATTAATCTCTTTGCAGTTTATAAAAGCTATTTGACTAATTACATTATATAATGATCTTGTCAAAAGACCTTTACCTAGGTGAGAATTCAATTATGTAGGGTAGGCAGAATTAATCACTAATACTTTTACAGCCTCTGTATCTATCTCCATGGCAAGAGCAGTCAGAAAGAACATGCAGTGAACCAGCAAGTTAAAGATACTTCTTTTCTAGTTTGCAGTAGGTAAAATGAAGGAGGTTAGTGTTCCCAAATGTATGGCTTGGACTGAACAAAGGTAGATATGCAGAATTTCATAGCATCATACTTCATAAGGCTACATAAAGTGTTTTACACCTAATATATTAAGTAGATGAAAAATCAGTAGAAAAAAGTATATATACTTCCCCAGACAGGATCAGAAAAAAATGTATATCATAGTAAGCTTCTGGTGAAAGATAGGAGTAAATGTCTAGGGGAAATTTCACCAAGACTGAAATACAATCAAAAGTTAATTGTGGAGATATCCCAGTGACTGTCAGTCCTGATTCTGAAACCAGTGATTTTTAAAGAATAATAAAGGGAAAAGGGAATCATTATCACCCTCAGTACTTTTTTTTCTGCATATGAAAAACTTCAAACCAGAGAATATATTTTTCTTTGGCTGTAGCTAAAATATATATACATAAATGTGTTAATATCCATATATCAATATATACTATATATTATCTAATAATATAATTATATATATATATATATATATATATATATATATATATATATATATATAATTTACTACCTTTATATACAACTTCTCAATCTAGCTTTACAATACTTTGTCATGAAAAGGAAGATGATTTTTAAAGAAATTTCCAGCTCCCATCTTCCTCAGAAAAAAAAGTCTCAATGCCTTTAGATTTTTCTGGGAACAACTACTTTTCCTGCCCTTTACTTATCACTCTTGTTTTCTTCTCTGGACTACATCCAATCTCCCTTTTTTTTCCCTTTAACACACTGAAGTTAAAACTGGTACAATGACTTGTAAGATCTTGGCCAAGTTTGAATAGCATCCATGTTTCTGCATCTTATTAAAATCCAAGAATCATTGAAAGTGAGTCTTGTTGTGCTCAAGGTCAGTGTAGCCTGACTGAGCCCTCTTGAAACTAGGATATTGCAAGAAAGAACTCTTGTCTGTGTTCACTGACCAAAAGAAGTTGCTGTGGACTCTTTGAGTGGCGTTAGCTGTTTGTAGACATCACTGACATTGTTAGCTCATAGGCAAAACACTTTAAGCAGTGTTTATTTATAGGTGTTCCTTCAATGAAGTGACATGAGGCTCCCAAATGCTGTTCAAATCACTACATGATGAACTGCACATTAAACGATCTTCTGGCACTTCTGATATAAACTCCAAAGAATCACTTTAGACATGTGTTTCTCTTTTCTCCAACTGTGGATAAATCAAAGTTGTTTGACTTCACAATATTTAGAGCTGATCTATAATGTGATTTTGTGCCTTGTAGATAAAGTCATCAGCTGGAATTTTCTCAGGCAAAGTAATTAAGCTGCACAGAAATACGGCAGTTGCAGTCTAAAGGGGAAAAGCGATCCCAATTACAGAAGCCTTTTACATTTATTTTTGCTTATCCCTAATGGTCATCTGCATGCATTGTGTATTGCCATATTAAAAAAAAAATCACAAGTTGTTTATATTCCTTTAAGATGTTCTGATAATGGAATTGGAAAGTATCTCTGATTTAAATATTGCACAAGTATTAACTGCTTTAGAGGGGTGATTACAGATGGGATTTGTGGCCAAGCCATTTTCCCCAAACAAGTCCTCAGCTGCAGGCCACTTAAGTGCAGTTAATTCATTAGAACAAGAACTTGAGTTAAATACATTAGTGATGAACTGTTCATCTGTAATAAGGCTGACTCATGCTGGTAATTTCTTGCATAGTTATTATTCAACATGTACTCTAGAGTCCTAGCTGAAGGAGAGAAAAACAACGGGAAATGCAGCGTGTCTTTTAGTATTGGGATTTCAGAATATTTTTTCCATGGCACTGGCCAGAATTGAGCATCCCAGTGACTCACCTCAAAGACAGGTCACATTTAGAACAGGCCTAGCATATTTCTATGATACCTTCTACAATGGCAAAAACCGTAATTATTTTTGCACCAACCTGATATCAGAGAAGGCTGGAGACCCAGGAAATGTGGGGAACAACATCAGAGAAGGAGTAGAGTTGCTGCCAAAGGCTCGTGTCAACAAAGCAAGCCCTCCTTAGGACCAGTGACTTACAAGGGTCCCTTTTTCCCTGAGCAAATGAATTAATTTGGCAGTTGATATTCCTCTTCCCAGACCAGCTATGTGCTCTAATTGCCTATTTCTTCCTTCCCAGTTTTGAATGAAATAACTTTATATCACTTCCTATAGTAAGTCAAAGCACATGTCAGCACCCAATGGCCTTTAACAAATGTTCTGACTTGCCCCTACTCCTTGCCTTCCATCCTCGTCAATAGATTCAAGCCCATCTCCTCTCACCCCATGACCTACCTAAAAATTTAGTGTTTCCAAGATCAGGCCTCCAAACCTCATTATTTCTTTTTAGGTGTTGTACCTATAAAGTCAAATTTTCAAAGTATTAACAACCCATTAGACATCCCTTTATAACAAACTTGTGATTATTCCTTTAAAATGACAGCTTTCCTTGCTAGTAAGCGGATAAGGCTCTTTTAAGTATCTCTCCAATACTAATCTGATGTTTAGAAATGTGTGCTTGTGTAGGATCCGTATAAATGATCAGTATGCATTGCACTACCCAGGATTAATCTGTAATTTTAAGAGAATCGTATCATTTCTCTTGGAATTTAATTTTATGTAAGGAGTATTCAAGTATACTAGGATCTACATGGCATACCAACAATGAATTTAAACATTTTCAATTATCAGCTTTCTCAAGTGCAGGAGAATCAAACCAAGACTAATATCAACATGTCACCTGGAATTCTTAAAAATGCAGATTTTTATAGCCCAACCCCATGACCAGCAAGAGCATCATCTTTGGGACTAACACCTGGGAATCTTTGTTTTAGGGCCTTCAACTCACAATTTTATTTGTTGCCTCTACCTTTTAGGTTATAGGCTCCAAGAGGACAGGGATGTTTGTTTTCTTCACTGCTGAATCCTTAGTGCCTAGATCAGTGACTGGTACTGGTTGTTCAATATGTACTAGTTGAATGAATAAATTCTCATCTGCAGCCAGGTTTGGAAAGTATTGGTTTAGTGATGGATCACTGGAGCCAGATAATTCTTAGTTTGAATCCCAGCTCTAGCATTTATTAGCTCTGTGACCTTGGGCCAGTTCAAGGTCTTTCTGAGTTTCAGTTTCCTCATTTTAAAAGTGAGGATCATAAATTCTAAAATAAATATGTGCTGATTCAGTAATGAAACTCTTGGGTAAATGTAAGGATTGGGGATGATGTATGGTCGATACAGTGCCTCACTCAATAAATTGCATCCACTGTTACTATTTAGATGTAGAAGCAGAGAACTGGCCAGCCAGGGGTCATTTTTATGAGGACTTGGGGAAGCACATGAAGGACAAACTGGACATAATGAGGCTAATGGCTGGCCCTAAGAAAGAGCTGTTTGGTGCTCAATTCACATCATCTAAAAAACCAAATGCCCAGGTTATATCTAACGATAGAATTTAAAATGGAAAGCCATGTGAGAAGTAAGAAAAAGGGGAAATCAGTCTTATCCATCATCTCATAAAGCCTCATTGAGAATTGACACTTACAGACAGGGTGAAGCCTATCTCCCCGCAGAGATCTCACTGGCTATCTTTCCCTTAACTCTACTCCCTATTCTGCTTCTATTCTGCAGGTGCCAAGGGTTCTTCTGTATAATCCACTGTTCTTTTGACTCTGTTTCTGAAACTCTGTCTTTCTTTGTCATTCTCTTATCTTATTCTGTGTCTCAGAATTAACTGATAAAACTATATCCTGCCTTAGAAGTTTAACTATACAGTGTAGATCATCCAAGTGAGTAGGCTTTTCATGCCAAGCCAGCGCACAGACTCCTGGGCAGCCCCTATAGATGTTTGTGTCTAAATTTTGACCCACGGCATTACTCTTGGTGGTAATGATGGCAAAGTCCAATGCCCCAAAGTTTGGCAACATTTGTGTAAGAAGTCATTTTTGTTCATTTTTCCAAGGAGAATTAAAGGGTTGTCATTTTGATTATAATGCTTGGTGTCATATCACAGAGATATCCATGAAACTCTGAGTGACTATTGTCCCATTGGTCCCTTCAGGAAAGTTTATATTTAGAAACAACATTTGATGTCATTATAAATAACTTTATGACAATGCTGAACTTTACCTTATGAAGAAATTATGTAGTGAGATATTTTAGATCTTATCAATCAAATAACATCTGTGTCTTAAGTTCTTAAACTTTAAAAAATGATCTTACCCATCCTGGTTTTACTGTACAGGCATTAAGCTTGGAGATAAGATGGATTACATGGAAGGAGGGGATATGCAGTCCCCTGATATGAACACTGGCTGGCAAGCAGAGGACAGAGAGGATGTTGAGTGCTTCAGGGTGTGTTGTCTCTCAGATTGCCCTCCACCCAGACTTGCCTTTCAGGAACTAAGTATGTCAACTTCCTAGAAAAGAAGGGCCTTAAACCTAAAGCAGGCAAAGAAAAAGGTATGAATCTTAGAGGTCTGGCTGGAAAATAAATATGTTAAAAAAAAAAAAAGAGTTCTCTTCTGTGGCTTTAAAGACAGACTGCAGCACAGGTGAGGAGAAGCAGCGTTTTTCCAGCTTGGTGGTATGAGTGTTGGCACAAGAAAAAAGAATATTGCTATGCCAGTGGGAGATGAATATGGCAGAGAATGAGGCCTCCCATGACCAGAAGAGGAAAGCTAGATGGAAGCATGAGGGATAATGTCATTCATAAGCCCTGGATTCTGCCCCAGCCCCCTCCCACACGTGCACATACTCCTCCCACCAATCTCTTAAACCAGAAGGGAGAATTTAGGGGCTAGGATTCCAGTGGTTCTTGGAGAGTGTAATAATTTGCCCCAAAACTTTGTGGCATAAAACTACAAACATTTATTATCCCATCGTTTCTGCAGATTGTGAATTTTAGTGGTTTCTGGCTCAGTGTTTCTCATGAAGTGGCAATAAAGTGCTGGTTGAGGCTTCAACCACCTGAAGCTTTGACTAGAGCTGGATGATTTGCTTCCAAACTCAGTGGTATTTGGCTGGAGGCCTCAGCCTTCACCACATCCTATGCCTCTCCACAGAGCTGCTTGAGGGTTCCTATGATATGGCAGTTGGCTTTCCCCAGGCAAGTGATCCAAGTGAGAAAAAAGAGGAAGCTATAATGCCTTTTATGTTCTCTGAAGTCACACCCTGTCACTTCCACTATACTCTATTCATTAGAAATGAGTCACTAAGTTCAGCTCACATTCAAAGGAGAAGTATTAAGCTGTACTTTCTAAGGAGAACAGTAGCAAAGAAAGCCATAGACATATGGAAAATTCACAATTCATACTCTGGCTACATCTTATTTATATTTCTCCCATATGCAAAATATATTCACGCCACTCCCCGCAAGAATCTCAATACACTACTAGCTTGAAATTCAGGATGTCATCACATAAATGAGGTTGAGGTATGAACAAAGCTTCTCAGATGTATTTTCTCTTGGTCTGAAGACCAGTTAACTAAAGAGAAAAGTTCTTGCTCCCTCCCCATACCTCGTTTTCAGTGGTGGGATAGGCACAAGATAACTGCTGTAGACTCTCCTGTTCAAATAAGTGAACATGGAAGACTAACAGGAGTCACTGGTTTATACCAATTGTGACATCAAATCTGAAATGAGTTGTTTCTTGAGTGGAATACAAAAGCACAGGTAATAATTATCTGTGGCTCTCGGGTCCATTCTTCTTTCTGTGTCATCCTTTCTTTTTCATGAAAGGAATCACATATTTGTTCTGAGCCTACTTCCTGTCAGTAGAATTTGGGGGAGTCCAGAGGACTCTCTTTATTTAGTGCTGTTTCTGTTCCCTTTCATTCAAGCTGGCAGTGGTTCTGCTGATAAAATTCTGTTAAAAAACATGTGGGTCTCCTGTGAATGTTACTAGGCTCCAATTCATTAGACAAAGCTACATCTTCAAATCAAGTTAAGCTCTTCTCTAAGACTTTTGCTGAGGAACAGTATCCTTAAGCTTCTTAGAAATCAAAATGTTTTATTGAGGGGAGTTCTGAGACATTCAAATCTTTTAAAGGCCTTTTTCCCCTGACAAAATGACATTTTGAGGCATTTCCATTGATCTTTCTGATGCCTTAATAAGAGACTTTATGGCTGCACCTTCATCTTTATTGTTAGAACTGGTGGAGCCCTTGATTTGATATTTTCCCTGACACTGTTTCCTAATTTTAACATCTTTTGCCTCCTTTAGAGGCTGAGAATTTTTAAAACTAGAGACATTCACTTCTTTTTACTTAGTGGACTTTCTATAGCATCTCTCCTCTCAAATTTTACTATAAGCAGAAAGAAGAAATTAAGCCACAAAATCAGCATTCTGTGTAGAAATTGCCTTAGCTAGTCCATTTAGTTTGTTAGATATATTTTCTACTTTCCACGGTATTATAGATGACAATATTGCTAATGTGTCTGCCACCATATAACAAGGACCCCTCTCCTCCAGTTTCTAAGAAAAAATTTCTCACTTTCCTTGGACCCTCGTTGACAATCTTCTTAAAAGTTCTGACTTCTACTAATCGTGTGGTCAGGGTACATTAGCTTTCACTCCCCTCAAATTCTTTCCAGCTCCTACACATTAGTTAGTCTCAAAGTCAATCCACATTTTTAGATATTTGCTATGACGGCATCCCACTTCCAGGCACCAAAATCTGTATTAGTTATCTATTTCCACAATAACAAGATATCCCAAAACTGAGTGTCTGTAATAATAATAAAGATTTGTTCTCTATTTCTGTGGGTCATCAATTTGGGACTGGCTTATCTAGGTGGTTCTGATATCTTTCTCATGAGGTTGCAGTGAAGTCCAGGAGAAAGCCACAGGTTTCTTTTTTATGTCCTACTGGACATCACATGCTTTCACTTTGGTCACATGTGACAGAAGAGAGTTAGGAAGGCCAGCCCCCACTCAAGAGGAAAAGTATTAATCTCCCCCTTCTGAACGTGAGTGTACCAAAAAATTGGTCATCAGATTTTTAAGCCACCAGAAGCCTAAAACATTTATTATTGAAATTATTAATAGAATCATACTGTACCCCCAGTCAGATATGACTTAGGAAAATGATGACTATATTTATGTCATCAGAACTTGCCAAGTCTTTTGGCTACCAATAAGCTCAACATAACTAACTATAATGAAACATTCTCAAGTTTCAACTTAACCTTTCAGTAACATTGGACATAATGTCTTTTTTTCCTCAAAATAGTTTCTTCATTTGGCTTCCAGATCACCAAATCCTCCTGGCTTTTCTCCTGCCTCTAACTAGCTGCTTGCTTTCAATCACATATACCATTTTTCCCTAATCTCTTCAACTCCAAAACATTGGAGAGTCCTAGAGTTCGTTACTTGAACCTCTATTTTATCTACACTCAGTCCTTCATGACCTGACGCAATTTCAAGGCTTTAAATACAATGTGTCCCTGTAACTCTCAAATTTACATCTCCCTCAGGAAACTTTCCTCAGTTATAGACTCATATCCAATCACATTCCCACTTGAATGTCTACAGGCATCGTCAACTCAACATGTCCCTAACTAAGTGTTTTATCTTCACCTTAAACTTGCTCTTCCTGCAGTCTTCCTCATTTCAGGTTGTGGAGACTCCATCTTTCCAGTTGCTTGGAATTCATTTCCATTCATCTTCTCTCTCCTTCTCTCCTTTATTCTCTGTTTCTCTCCTTCTTCTCTCCCCACATTTTTAAGCTGTCAAGAATCTGTTAGTTCTACCTGCAAAATAATAGATTCATTAACCACTTTTTAGAAGCTCCACAACCACCACCACTGAGATCCAAGCCACCAGTTTCTGTTTCGTGGGTTATTGCAGTGGCTTTCTCATTTTCCTCCTATGTTCCCCTTTCCACTTTCAACCCACACAGTCTATTCTCAGCACATCATTCAGAGTGACCCTATTAAACATAAACCAGTTCATGTTACTCCTCTGTTTTAACTCTGCAATGCCTCCCTCTGTCATCCAGAGTAAATAAGTCCTTAAAATGACCCAGGTGGTCTCACACTATCTGGCTTTTGTCATTTTTCTGGCCTCATCTACTGCAATTCTCCCTTTATTCATCTTGCTTTCACTCATTTTCCTGCCCATTTTTGTTCAAATACCAGGCATGATTTTGCCCCAGGGCCTGATTCTTCTGCCTGAACACTCTGTTCTTGCATTTCCGTATGATCTTACACCAATGTAATATTCTGGGGAGTGAGACCTACCCTAATTACTTTATTTACAGTTGCTCCCCCACCCAATGGTCCTAAATCATCTTTTCTGCTTTATTTTCTCTATAACACTTATAATCATCTAAAAAACTATTCATTTTGGTCAGTTGCAATGGCTCACAGCCATAATCCCAGCAATTTGGGAGGCCAAGGAAGGAAAATCATTTGAGACCAGTACATCAAGACCAGCCTGGGCAACATAGCAAGACCTGGTATCTACAATTTGTTTTTTTCATTAGCTGGGCATGGCAATACACATCTGTATCTAGCTTCTCAGGAAGCAGAGGCAGGAAAAACACTTGAGCCCAGGAGTTTGAGGCTGAGTGAACTACGATCCTGCCACTGTACTCTAGCCTGGGCAACAGAGCAAGACCCTGTCTCTTAAAAACAAAAAAAGAAAACAACAACAACAAGAAAAACTATTCGTTTTACTTATTTTTACAAAATGTAAACTATAAGGGAAAGTGTTTTTGTTTGTTTTACTCAGCGATATTTTGTTAGCATACAGGACTATTTTTGACACAAAAGCATCATTCAATACATGTCCATTAGTTTTTTCATTCTCATCTGCCTGGAAGGCTCTTCTTTCTCTCCTGTGCATGCCACAGCCTGAGCACTCCAGACCTGCTCTTCAGGAGCCTTTCCTCACTAGCTGAGCTTCCATCCATCTGCCTCACCTTCGCTTTTCTCAGCACTCATGGCCACAGCCCAGGTCACATCATTATGTACTCTTTGTGTGCTTCATTTTTCTCCATTCTGTGCTTGTATTTGTGTCTTGCTTGTCTAAGTAGATCTTTGAAAAAAAATATTCACTTCCTTCTTTTTGGATCACTCTTTTGCCCCTTTGCAGTTCTGCAATATGCACTTTATAAATTCGTGTTTTATAAACAACTGTTAACCTCCTGAAGTGAACTTCCTAACCCCACACCTCTGATGGAAGATGCTACTTCGAGACAACACAATGTTTTTGTAAAATGCATGCAATCATTTCCTATTTGTACAGTAATAAGTTTCAGGAAAAACCAGCTGAGCAACACAAGCAACTCTGTTCTAATATTCACACAGTTATTATATTCTCTTCAGGAAATAGAATCCACTTTTCCACATGGGCTGAAAAGTCTAAGATGTTAAAAAAATTTTTTAACGTTCCACTGAGATTTAGCTTCTTGCCATGATACTCTCTAAATAATTGCAATGTTGTGTAAGCCATTATAAAACACTGTAATTTATGTGACCCTGAGCAAGTCCCTCTCTAAGTGTTTGCCAGTTTGTTCATTTCTGAACCTGTTTCTGATATCCCTGAAGGTAAGTGAGAAAAATCCCTTCATATGCAACCTAACTATAAGACAATATCAAGATCATTTATGTCAGCTAAATATTGCTGTAAGAATGACTTAAAATTTTCTGATATTTTGAAGTACTCAAGAAGCTTATCAAATGATTATACAAAGAATTATGCACATGGATTTTTTTCTTCTGTGAATTTAATATAATCCTCTACTTTTTTTCTAGATTAATCTCCTTATTATATCATGATTTAGACTTTGCTTAGTGGTGTTATAGATTGAAACTGGCTCAATTAGCTCATCTTTGTCTGTTTCATCTCACCTTTGATACCATGCATGTCTGTTTTGGTTTCAATCAATCATCTTAAGTTATTAAAGACACACTTGCACACACAAATCCTAAACACAGAAGCAGGACTTTTTTTTTTCTTTGATAGAGTCTCACTATGTCGCCTAGACTGGAGAGCAATGGCACAATCTCAGCTCACTGCAACCTCTGTTGCCCGGATTCAAGAGATTTTCCTGACTCAGCTTCCTGAGTAGCTGGGATTACAGGTGCCTGACACTGTGCCTGGCTAACTTTTGCGTTATTTATTTTTTAATTATACTTTAAGTTCTGGGACAGAATGTGCAGAATGTGCAGGTTTGTTACATAGGTATACATGTGCCATGGTGGTTTGCTGCATCCATCGCCCCGTCATCTACATTAGGTATTTCTTCTAATGCTATCCCTCCCCTATTCTTCCACCCACTGTTATCCCTCCCCTAGCCTCCCACCCCTCAACAGGCCTCAGTGTGTGATGTTCCCCTCCCTGTATCCGTGTGTTCTCATTGTTCAACATCCACTTATAAGTGAGAACATGTGGTGTTTAGTTTTCTGTTCTTGTGTCAGTTTGCTGAGAATGATGGTTTCCAGCTTCATCCATGTCCCTGCACAGGACAGTAGAGATGGGTTTTCAACATCTTGGCCAGGTTAGTCTTGACCTCCTGACCTCATGATCAACCCACCACAACCTCCCAAATTGCTAGGATTACAGGAGGGAGCCACTGTGTCCGGCAGAAGCAGGACTATTAAAGCATGTGACTAACCTTTCTTGAAGCAAGACCCCTAGTATTAGAAAAAAAACCCACAAGGTGTTCTCAAATATATTCACATTTTGAATTAAGACTATCATCTAATAGGATCTGACTCCAGTCCAGAGATCTTTTAATTTGTAAATAAATGTAAATCGAGGTAGCTTCTTTTTTCTCATGAATAAATTTCATTAGCCTGTTTATGCTGAAACCTTTCTTAATGTTTTAAATAATTTCCCAGAATATATATGACTATATAGAAAATACTGACTCCGTATATCAATGGCTTAAATTGACTATAAGTTCCTGGTATTATCTCACAAGTATAATTGGAATTGGTTGCTCTTGTTTTTGTCAAAGCCTTTAGTGAAGCCTCTTCCCAAAGGCTACCTGTTAAGATGGGAATTTATCACATGTAGCTACAAAATATATATTATATTTGTGTATACAATCTCAGAGCTAAAGGACCATGTTATATTTGTGTATATTTATCACATGTAGCTATCACATGTAGCTACAAAATACATATTATATTTGTGTATACATATTATATATGTGTATATGATCTCAGAGCTAAAAGGACCTCAGAGCTTTTCTAATCATGGATTTTTTGAGCTTTTATCCCAGCAAACCTGAGAAACAGACCAATCATTAACAGATACTCATCATAGTAGCGGATTCCTATTTCCTATTACCACCATGAAAAATTATTGTAGATTTAGTAACTTAACACAAACCTGTTATTGTATACTCCTATAGGTCACAAGTCTGCAGTGAACATTGTGAAACTAAAATCAAGGTGTCCACAGTACTATCTTCCTTCTGGATACTTGAGATTCCTCCTGGAAAGTTTGATACTTGCTTTTCCAGAGGCTGCCCCACCTGCGTTCTTTAATTTGTGCCCCCTTCTAGCGATCACACCACTTAAGACCCCTCTTTTACCGACTCTGAACTCCTGCCTCCCTCTTATATAAGAACTCTTCCAATTACATTGGGCTAACCTGGATAATCTAGGATAATCTTCCCATTTTAAGATTCTTAACTTGAACATGTGCAAAGTGTCTTTTGCAATGTACAGTAACATATTCACAGGTTAGCCCATAAAATGAAGGGATGAGGGCATAGACACCTTCAGGTGAGGAAAGTAGTCATTATTCTGCCCACCAGAGATAATGTTCTCAAGTGAGGGAGGAGAATATACAAGCACATGTTATTTGAAAAATATGTACTACTGCTTTATGATTAAGACCAGGGACTCTGGTACTAGATGGCGTGACTTCAAATCCCAGTTTCACTACCTAATAGATATGAACTTTTAAGCAAATTTTTGAAACTCTCTGTGCCTCAGTTTTATAATCTTAAAACTAGAAATGATAATATTAGTGACTACCTCATGTAGTTGTTTTAAAGACTCGATGAATTTATAAATGTAAAAGCACTTAGAATAATTTTCAACCTATAATGTGTGATATGATTTGGATCTGTGTCCCAACTAAATCTCATGTGGAATTAAATCACCAATGTGGGAGGTGGGGCCTGATGGGACGTGATTGGGTCATGGGGAACCTTCATGAGTGATCTAGCAACATTCCCTTAGTGCTTCTTGTGATAGTGAGTGAGTTCTTATGAGATCTTGTAGGTTTGAAGTATTTATCTCATCCCCACTCTCTCTCTTCCTCCTGCTCTGGCCATGTGAAAGACTGGGTCCCCCTTTACCTTCTACCATGATTGTAAGTTTCCTCAGGCCTCCTAGAGGCCAAGCAGATGCCAGCATCCCTCCTGTACAGCCTGAGAAACCATAAGCTACTTAAACATCTTTTCTTTATAAATTACCCAGTCTCAAATATTTCTTTACGGCAATATGAGAAGAGACTAATACAGTGTTCAAAGATATTTATAATTATTATATGTCCTCATTATCTGAGAATGATTAATTCAATCTAAATTGCATTTACAGATGAAGAAATAGAGTCCCAGAGAACTTAAATAATTTACACAAAACAATGTATTGGCATTAGATTATAAAACTTGTCACATTAAGATATTTTGTACTGTTGAAACAGCATGCAACAAATCTGTTTTCAGTGGTGACAGAATTTTAAAAATACCTGTTTTCTTATTACTAATAATTCTTAATTAATTGATGATATAATCAACAAAACACTTCACTCATGCTTTAGTAATGAGAATCCTATGAACATATTTTATTTCTTTCTCAATTTCCTATAACTTGAGGTTGAGAAGTTGATAGGGTTATATTGTATTCTGTAAAGGATGAGATATTTCTCCAGTGTGGCATAAATTTTAGAATACCCAAGTCCTAGCATTTCACAGAATGAACTTGTCTTTGACTTTTTAAATCTAATAATAGTGTATATTGCCATTAAAATAATTAGATGACTTTAAGCCTCCATTCAAAATGTACCCCAAATTTACTTACATTTATAGATTTGATTTAATCAGTGTATTGATTAATTCTGCAACACAATCAACTGCTTCTCACACCAAATTGACCATTAGAATAACCAAATTAAACAGACCATTCAAGATGGCAAATTTTGGTGATTTTGATCATACAGGAACTCTCATTGCTTCTTAATTTTTAGGTTTGCTTAAGAATCTTTCCAATCTAGGATTAGGATTCTGAGAGTGCTTGTTATAATTTCTGTGCTTATGATCCTTCCATATCCATCTGGCCTGAAATGAATTTTTTGAAATCTTTTCTTGCTGATGTGCTAAGCATGAAGTAGAAAGAGAAAAAGTAATATTATATGGAGAATTACTAAGTCAAGGACACAATGACTTTATCTTTCTGAAGAAACAGAAATTTCCCACTAAAACTTCAATTCCTTCCCTACCCTCCTTAACTAAAACATATAATAGAATCCTGAAATTTAGGAAATAAAAAAGAGCATAGAGATTATTTGGTCCCAAGCCCTTATTTTATGGATGTCTTAGGATATAGAAGGCAAAAATAAAAATGAGCAAGTTAATATTAGGGACCTGAAAATAATTTTATCACAGAAATTTTTTTGTTTGGCTCTAGGCCCAAAACATTTCATTTGATTGTGACTGAGACACATTTTCTTCTCACTGCTCTATTCTTCAGGCAGAGGCAACTAAGTGTTAATTATGATCCAGTCCTTGATGGTTACTGTATCCTTTTTCTAAATGACTTTTACTGTTGTTCTGCTGCCAGCTAAAGATGGCCTTGTGATCTTAACATATTTTCAATGACTATTCTACAAGAAATGTTTATATATTCCTAAACTACCATGCTCAATCAGCTGTCAAGCCTCAGCTTTGTATTCTTCTCCTTTTAATGTTACTCTCTCTTTTAAAAACATCAATTCGGAAAGACAAAAACTGAAAGCCCTTCCTAGATGCTGTAGCTATCCCTGCTGATTTTTCCCCTGTGTGTCCTTGATTAAATCAGTTAAACACTTTGACTTTTGTCATTGGCAAAATGAAGACAATAGCACATACAAAATGGAATAATTAAAAAATGGAGGCAGGCTTTCTAAATGTCTGTTAGTTGAAATTACTATTATTTCTCATTGTTAATTAGAAATGTTTTCTTTGAGGCCAGGTGCAGTGGCTCATGTCTATAATCCCAGAACTTTCAGAGGCCGAGGTAGGCAGATCACCGAGGTCAGGAGTTTGAGATCAGCCCTGCCAACATGGTGAAACTTTGTCTCTACTAAAAATACAAAAATTAGCCTGGCATAGTGATGCATGCCTGTAATTACAGCTACTCCGGAAGCTGAGGCATGAGAATCGCTTGAACTCAAGATGTACAAGTTGCAGTGACAAGATCACACCACTGCACTCCAGCCTGGGTGATGGAGCTAGACTCAAAAAAAAAAAAAAAAAGTAAAGTAAATGTTTTATTTGGGCTGGCACCTCTGCATGCCCAGCCCCCATTTGGTTTTTCTCCCCTGCTGACTACCTGAATGCTACATGCTCTGTGCTACCCTCCAGGAAGTGACTACCCATGAAATCACAAATGCTCCCTTCACTTTTTCTGTCCCTCTCTTTCATTTGTAGGCCTTCTAATTTTGAGCTGGTTCACTTTATTATTTCTTCTTTTACACATGCATTGCTAGAATGACCTTACCCAACATGTGTTCAACTTTGTTGAATATCTGCTTTGTCTAGGTGATTTCACATATAATATCATCACTAACCCTCAAATAAATCAGTGAAGGAGATGCTATTTATTTCATAAATGATGACCAAGCCTCAGAGATATTAACTGACTTGCCCAAGGTAATTCAAATGCAGTGTCAGGGTCAGGATTTGAAGCTAGCTTACCAGTAGGTCCCTCAGAGTTGTAAGGAACTTGTTGGTTTGCTGGTCTGACAGGGCCAATGTGTTAAACTACCTTTAGCCCTCTTTGAACAGCTGTAGGCTAATATTATGCCTTTGGAATAAGCTGAAATTTTATCTTTAACCAAAGGAAGTTGGTTCCTATACCTCATTCTCACCTTAAGATAAAATCAGACAGATTATACACTTTGTCTATCCAAGAGACATCTGAAAAAATAATACCTGAAATCTGTAGAAAAGTGCATTAATGCAGATGATCACACAAAGTGGTTTAAGAGGAGTTAGCTAAAATGAGAATTTAAGCCTATCCCACTGTTGAGTGATGTCACCAGCCACTGCTGAGAGAGGTTTTCATTCAGGACCCCCTAATGTCCTAATAATGGCTTTCTTAATTCCCCAAACAAAAAGGTAATCTAATTTATAAAAGTGGTATTTTCCAATCAACACAGGGTAAAAGGCATTTGTTCAGCAATTCTCTGGAAAATCTTTGTATTATATTCCTAGAAATGCATATTTTATTTCATATTAAGTACAGTCTCTTGGCTAGCTTTAATACCTTCATCCATAGAACTCAAAAGGGAGCAACCAGTGTCAGCACACAGCTGCGGACATCCCCAAGTCCACTGATAGGAGTCAAGTGGGAATTTCATGTTCTCAAATGATACCACTTCTCTTTCATCACTGAGGTTTCTATCAGCAGATATCAAGAAGTAGCCTGTGCACTTGATGTGAGACTGTTTCTTTGCCGACTGGCTAAGATGAAAGGAATCACATACATTCAAAGTTAGGCCACTGTGTTGTCAAGACCCCCAGTCACTTTCCAGGATTTTCTCTCACTTTGGTTACTACTCAATCTTCTTTGCTGGTTTTCTTCTCTTCTTCCTATGATTAAAATGTTCAGGTCTCTGTCCTTGCACCTTTTCTCTTTTTAATATTAGTCACTCTTTTGGGTCCATCATCATGCCACATGGCTATAAATACTATCTTTACACTAGTAACTCCCAAATTAATATCAGCAACCCCATTCTCTTTCCTGAACTTTATACTTATCCTATTACCTACTCAATATTTTCATATGGATTGATCCCAGGCATCTCAGACTTAACAATACAAACCTAGATTTCTGCCCTCCCTGCTCTGTGAAAGGGCTTGATATACAAAATGACCCCCAAATGCCAAAGGAGTTGAAAAACCAAAGAACAACGAAGCTATGTCCAGTTTGCTGGTAATGGATGTTTTACTGAGGAACTTACAGAGAAGCCTTGTTTAGGGGAGCTTCAAGACAGATAGGGCTCTGCACTTGTCACCCCTAGACCCAAGGCTTATGTACCATAGGGAAAAAGCATACATGCTCCAGGAAGATGATGAAAGGCAACCCTCCAGAACAGGAAAGACAGCTATTAATTCATGTGTCATAGCCTGTAATGTGCATGGTACCATCAAGGTTGACACGCTGTTACACTAACAACAGGAAACAAAGTAGAAATCAGGAGACATTCATAGGACTGGGGCTAATCAGAAGCCAACATGGCTGATTAGCATCCAAGATGCAGTCACTTTTGTCTCCATGCCCCTCTAGTCCAAATCTAGTTTCACAATGTCCTTCCTGCCCACCCTTCAGATAATGACACCTTCATTCTGTAAGACATCAGGGCTACACTGGTGAGCAAAAAGAGAGAGTTCTGTTTTCATAGAAGTTATAAAACACAGAGACACATTAATCAGATAACCCTACACAAATTGTATAATTATGATTGTGCTAAGTGTTTTGGAGGAAAGAAGACAGCTTGGGAGAACACTTAAACCTGACATAGACTTGAGGTCAGTGAAACAATGAAAGAAATATCATTTGAGCTGTGATCAGAAGGATGAGTTGTGAAGAAGATTTTCAGATGCAGGAAATAGTATATGCAAAGGCTCTGTGTGGGGAAGAGCATGGAATTTAAAGGGACCTGTGTAGGTCAAGCCACATACAGAAGGTGAGAGGAAGAATAGTGAATTAATAGGACAGGTAGGTTTGCAGGTGCCTTCTCCATGTTAAGGATTTGGTCTTTCTCATAAGAGCAATGGAAAAGCCATTAAAGTCATTAAAAACATTTAAACAAGGGAAAGACCTCATTAGGTTTGTATTTTTGGAAAGTAACTCTGAATATGATATGATGAAGGATTGAAGGAGAGCCAGACTGGATAGAGGAGACTGTTGCAAGAGCTGGTGTTTCCATGTGGGATTTCCTTTGTGTATTTTTCAAGATATTTGTTTTTCTCAATTTCAACAAAAATCAGTCAAAAGTTCAGAAAAACAGGACAAAGGAACATAAGCCTCCTGTGAAAATTAAAGCTTAGCAACCAACATAGAGACTGCTGGTTTGACAGAATTCACTGACTTCAAGTAACAAGCTGTATTAATCCATTTTCACATTGCTGATAAAGACATACCCAAGACAGGGTAATTTATTAAAAAAAAAAAAAAAGAAAAGGTTTCATGGACTCACAGTTCCATATGGCTGGAGAGTCTGTTGATGAAGTATCAGTGAAAGAGATGCTGTTCATTCATGAAGGAAGGCAAAAGGCACATCATACATGGTGGCGGCAAGAGAGAATGAGAGCCAATAGTGAGAGGGGTTTCCCCTTATAAACCATCAGCTCTCATGAGACTTATTGACTAGCACAAGAACAGTATGGGGTAAACCGCCCCCTTGATTCAGTGATCTCCCACCGGGTCCCCCCCACAACACATGGGAATTATGGAAGCTGTAATTCAAGATGAGATTCAAGATGAGATCTGGGGACACAGCCAAACCATATCACAAGCCCAGGCAGGAAATGCTGATGCTCATAGAGTAGAAGGTGGAGGCTAACATTTTTTAAAACTGAGACAGGAGCACTAGGAGAGAAGTGGTCATAGCCCAGTCAGTCCATTTTATCTGTAGCTCTTGTCACATTGTAAGTGTGTGTGTGTGATCTTCTCTGCTGACAAGGATGAGTTGCTCTTACAAATAAAAATGATTAATAAATGTATATACATAGTACATTTTATGCAAATCTTATGTGTAATGCTACAAAAAAATATAAAGTTGTAAATGCAAAGTCCTCCAAATGGGCAATTTTGACACATGATTCTGAGTAGTATTATTGAGATTTCTAGGAGATCTGAAGTCATGGTTGTTTGAATATTTGCCATGGGCTATAGGTCAGTGTAAACACTAACTGAGAAAGTACAAAGAGAGGAAAACGTTTTTGTGGAAGACCAACACGAAATGAGAAACTGATCTAAAATGTGAATTAGCAAAAGCAATATAGATTTCATGGCAAAACCAAAATTAGGACAAGGAGACAGAATACTTTCATTGATAACAAGGAAAATAAGTACATATGAAGCAATATGTACCTTAATGACAAACTTGAAAATGCTTCTGAATGAATTCTTAAAAATTTGACCACAAATGAACAAGGTAAGACTTTTTTATATGTACAATATTTGATATGAAAGAAAGATCAAGGCAATTATAAGAAAGGACAATTAGTACTGTGTGTGTTTTTAAATGTATGAATAACTTTTAACTATTAAATGCTTATGGCTTCATTTTTCCATTTTAAAATTATTGTTGACATTTATTTTATGTTGTTGTTCCCCTTATTTAACTTATTTCTGCTCCCCAATGCCCTTGTCAGGCAGAGATTATTTGTACATGCTATTAAAATATAGAATCTTGTCACAATATTTGATTCATAACAATAATAAAGTATGTATTTATTATTATACCTTTATAGGATACCTCTGAAACAGTATATTCCTATCACAGAAAAATAATGCACTATTTATTATTATGGATACTCATTATTATTAAATATATGCAAATATTGTTACAAAGTATTATTACAATGTCTCCCTACAAAAAAAACACATAAACTGTTGTACAGAATAGCTTATGATTTCAAGATTTCTAAAGAATTCTCCAGAATTCTGATTTCTCATTCTCAAATCATGAAAATTGCTATCTGTCAGGAACTTGGAAACATTAACAGAAGTGCAAGAAAGGAATGGTTGTATCTTGAACAATAGTGGAGAACAATGGAGACGGAGAGTAATGGACAAAAGAAATATCCAGGAAGTTAAATTCATAGGAGTGGCAGAATAACTGAATGTGGGGAATGAGGTACAGAAGAGTATCAAGAATAATTTCTAATTTCTGTTATTGTGATGGTGTGTGCCATTTATTAAGATAGCATTGAAAGAGGACCAATGTATCAGTCAGGGTAGACTGAGCTATGCTTAAAAAACAAGCATCCCCCAGTTACTGCTGATATAAACAACAGAGGTTCAGAGACAGAAAGTAGAGTAGTAGTTACCTACAGCTAGTGCTGAATGCTGATGTGTATAGTTCCTTTGTGGGGGGTAGTATTTAAAATGCTCTAAAAATAGATTGTGTTGATAGTTGCATAACTGATTACTAAAAACCACCGAATTAATTTTATTGCATGTGAAATATATCTTAACAGTTCTGTTTATTCTCATTCACACAATATGTTGATTTCGGGGAAGACAGGGGCTCTGCTCTATGGCATGCTCATTTAGGAACTAAGCTTCTGGTTTTTGCACCATCTGAAATGTTGACTTGTTTGGGGTAGGGTGCATGAAAAGAACATGACAAATTTCACAGACGCTT
The DNA here is from genome assembly GCA_963574635.1 of Cheracebus regulus. NCBI lineage: Eukaryota > Metazoa > Chordata > Mammalia > Primates > Pitheciidae > Cheracebus > Cheracebus regulus. The sequence continues at coordinate 8,123 of CAUYQU010040831.1, read as the reverse complement.
TTAAAGGCCTATACTTGGAAGTAATTCATGTCATTTCTGCTCATATCGCATTGGCCAAAAGCAAGCCATGTGATAAACTTCAAGGGCACATAGAAGCACAATCTTACCAAAAAGAAGAGATCCAGAAACACATTAATGACTACTAGCACCAGGATTGGGGAGAGGGAGAGATCAAGAGTTCCACTGTAGACATGTTGAATTTGAGATGCCTTTAAAATACTCAGAGAAGTGTGTTAACTAGGCAGCTGGTTTGTGAGACTAGGAGCTTAGAGAAGAGGTCTGGACTAAAGAAACAGATGAGGTGGTCATTGACATATAGGTGGTTATTTAAAGTCATGAGCATGGAAGAGATTACAAAAATAAATATCATCTATAGATATCCTATAAGGCACACACTTCTTTATACACAGATAAACACATATCATATTCTATCATGACTTCTCTCCTGAGCCATCTGAAATTATAACTGCTAAGAGCAATATGGAGGATGTCATACACTCTTTGGAATCTTAGAAATATTGAAGGTGACTAGAAGGCAATTGATATTTTATGTCTGTCAATTTTTATTCAAAAGGCTACCTGCTCAATGAAACCCCTGACATCACATATGCTCTCTTTGCCTTTCAAATTCCATAACAGTTTATTTAGCTCTCTTTTATAATATACTTCATACTCTCCTTCATCATTCAATGTGTTTATATGCTTGTTTTATTCCTCCTACTAAACAATATGTCTCATGTTGAGGTCTGTGTTTTAATCTTTTTTATAGCCATCATAACACCTACGACCATACCTTCTACAAAAAGAGTGTGTTTTATAAATATGTTTTCCCAAATAAACTATAAGCTCTGTAAGTACAGATGATGTGTCCATTATTTCTTTGTGTTTTGATTTCTGCATAGCATAGTGGTTTCATATAGTTGGTGTTTGATAAATGTATTGATTAATGGATTAATTCAGAGAGAAATTAAAAGTCTTCACATTATTTTAAGAGATTATTTGGGTTGCTTTCAGGTGAAAATATATGTACAGAAAGGTTTAGTGTATGTCCTTCTCTTCAGTGCAAACTTACATACCCAAAGCTATTAGCTACTACTAAGCACAGAATAAAAAATAAAGCTGGGCATTATGGCTCATGCCAGTAATCCCATCTATTCAAGGAGGCTAAGGTGGGAGAATCACTTAAGCCCAGGAATTCCAGACAAGTCTGGGCTATATTGTGAGACTTCATCTCCACAAATTTTTTCAAAATTAGCCAGACATGATGGTGTGCACCGGTAGTTCCAGCTACTTGGGAGGCTAAGATGGGAGGATTCCTTGAGCTCAGGAGTTTGAGGCTGTGAGGAGTTATGATCATGGCACTGCACTCCAGCCTGGGTGACAGAGTGAGATCCTTTCTCTAAAATAAATAAATAAATTTTCTTTCTCTGTCTATGATGTCTCAGGCAGACAAATAATTTATTGTTTTGTAAGGTACTTTATTCTCTACAAGGTATTCTATGTCTATGGAATCCTGTATTCAAAATGTCATAGCAATTCTCAAATCATTTATTCTCACAGATTAATTTTTTAAAGTCAATATTGAATATATTAATATATCTGTTATATGCACATGTACATATATGATATACTGTATTCTAATATGATTTTATTTAAAGGAGCACTAGGAACTTAATAATTTACAAACATTTAATAATGCAGCAAAATATGATAAAACAGACTCCATATAACAATATATGAATATTGAAGCTACATATAACAATATATGTAATTTAATTATGTAGCATGTGCATAATTATAATTGATAGTAATCAAGTCAAGAATACAGTAACATGAGAAGATGCATGTCAAGGTAAAACAACTTTCCTTATAAGCATTATTATAAAAACAGCATGAACTTAACCATGATTCAAAAATGATATAAAAGAAAGGGTATAAAAATAAAGACAAAAAGTCTCTGAGAAAAATAATAGATAATGTATGTAGTACTTAAGCCAAACAGTTAAGAAAACAAGGGGGTTCTAAGTTTTATTTGTATATTGTACAAAATTTACAGAGCCAAAGTCTAAAGACCCAGTGGTATGGCCTTAAAGACACAAAACTAATTCATCTAGTTAGGAATTATTGCATAATCTTCCAGGCCTACTGATAAGTCAGAAATTCATTCCCATCACAAGTGATCCTTCCAGGACAGATTTTCTCTTTGATTTCTACTGCTTCCTTTATTGCTTTGTAAATCCAATATAAATTACTGCATATGAATTAATATATGTTTATATTTATATAAATAAAAAATATTTTAAATATATGAATATGTAAATATATATAAGTAAAATACAATACAAATAAATATGTATAAGTAACTCTAGCTACCACAAACAAGCTCACCAAATAGCAGAGAGAGATGGGATTTGAAGTGGACAATGTCTAAACAAATTCACAAATTCTTAACAATGTTGAATTTTGCTTTGGCCTTCTTTTTGAAATCATGCTTCAGTGAACTGCTAAAAATTTTGATTGAGCACTTACTATGAAGCAGGTACTGGTCTATGTTACAAAAATGAAAACAATACAGCTTTTGCTCTCAAGGAATTTAGACCCTGAGTGTTGGTTCTTCCCTTTCACTAAAGACTTCCAAATTCTAGTTCTTACTTCCTTACAAAATACCAGCCCCACAACCCCACAGACAGTGAGTTAACTTGGAAAGATGGAAAAATGCTGACTCGTTTGGGAAGAAGACAGCCTGAGGCGAGGCTGTCATCCTTCAATGTGCAGTAACAACCAATGGCTATACCGATTCCAGCAACAGATTAGCTCTGTGATGTTTAATTACTGCAGCTTATACACAATGGGGGAAAAAAGTGCCTTCTCTTTTTTCACACATAAGCCCATCCAGGCTGATATCTCCTGAATGCCTTAGAAAGGCTCTCCAGCCCCTACCAAGACATCCAGTCACATATGATAAACTGTAATGAAACTAGCTGCTAGACTAAGCGTGGTAATTCCAGCTCTGGAGATTTATTTATGCAGATGAGGCGTGGACTAATTCCCAATCAGATTCTAGCTCAGCATTTGCTGCTGAAAAAAATCATTTCTAATTGCAAACAATGTCTAAAAAGAATCATACACCTCTTTACATCTGCATGTGTACTCAGAATAGACAGAATATACACGTGCACAGATGTTATGCCTGAGTTGAAGCAGAGATCTATGGACTGAGCAGATCAGTAAATGCCATGAAAGTGAATCTTGGCAATGGACGTTTACACTAAATTAGAAGGCAGAAGTAAGGCTGACACCTTAGGGCACAAATACCTTCATTTCCTTTGGTAAACACACCTTCCCAGCATCCGATCTCTCTTGCCCACTGAGACAAAGGCTGGTCTTCTTTCTATCATGATGGATTTATTTTCATTTTCTAGAATTTTATATAAATAAATTCATACAACGTGTACTTTTTTTCTCAGCTTCTTTTACTCAGTATAATTATTTTAAGATTCATCTATGCTGTTGTGTTTATCTGTAATTCATTTCTTTTTATTGTTGAGTAGTATTACATTGTATATAGATCCCATAGTATATTCACATGTTATTCACATGTTGGACATTGAGTTGTTTCTGGGTTTTGCCTTTACATATAAAACTGCTATAAACATATAACTTTCATTTTTTTAAGGAAACAATCTAGGAGTGGCTGGTAGTATTGTAGCTACATGCTTCACTTTTTCGAGAAAATTCCTAACTTTTCCAAAGTGCTTATACTGTTTTATATTTCCAACAGAAGTGTATGAGTTCTATTTATTCCATTTCATTACTAACATTTAATTTAATCTGTCTATAATTTTAGTCATTCTAATAGATATCTAGGACTATCTCATTGTGTTATTAATTTGTACTTCTCAAAAGACTAATGACATTTCATGTAATTATTTGCCAGCTCTATATTATTATTGAGTATGTATCTGTTCATATCTTTTGCCTATCTTACAATTGAGCTTATTGAGCTTTTGTTTGCTTATTGTAAAGTATTAAGAGTTTTTTCTCTATTTTGAATGCAAGTCCATCAAATATATTCATCAGACATTTTTCCCAATGTGTGGTATGGCTTTCCATTCTGTTAACAGTGTCTTTCACTGAGCAAAGTATGTAATTTTTGATGAAATCTTAAATGTAAATCTTTATTTTATGTACCATGCTTTTGATGTTATATCTGAAAAAAATTTTTGCTAACCCAAGGTCACAAAAGTTCTTTTCTATGCTTTTCTCTACAAATTTTATAGTTTTAGGTCTTACATTTTGATTTAGGATATTATTATTATTTTTGAGATGGAGTCTGACTCTGGCTTCCAGGCTGGAGTGCAATCTTGGCTCACTTCAACCTCTGCTTCCCAGGTTCAAGCGATTCTCCTGCCTCAGTCTCCCAAGTAGCTGGGATTACAGATGCCTACCACCATGCCCAGCTAATTTTTATATTTTTAGTAGAGATGAGGTTTTGCCATATTGGCCAGTCTGGTCTCAAACTCCTGATGTCAGGTGATCTGCTTGCCTCAGCTTCCCAAAGTGCTGGTGTAGGTTACAGGCATGAGCCATCATGCCTGGCCTAGGATCCACTTTGTTTTTTTTTTTTGTTTTTTTTTTTTTTTTTTTTTTTTTTTTTGCATATGATGTGCAATATACATCAGCATTCTTTTTTTTTTTTAATTTAATTTTTTTTTTTAGGTATGGATGTCCAGTTCTTTCAACATTAAGTGTAGAAAGACTTTCTTTTCTTTACTAAATTATGTTTATACCTTTGTTAAAAATTAGTCATCCATATATGTGTGGGTCTGTTTCTCAACTCTACATTCTGTTTGTTGATGTATGTGTATATCTTTACATCAATTCTACTTTGTTTTGATTATTGTAGCTTTACAATAACACTTAAAATCAGGCAGTGTTAGTCTTCTGCCTTTGTTTTTCTTTCTCAAAGCTTTCTTGGTAACTCTAAATCCTTTGCAGTTTCAAATTATTTTTAGAGTGTAGATATTACTTCTGTGATTGATTTGTAATTTAATTTCATTTTGGTTAGAGAACATTCTTTGCATAACCTGTTATTTTAAATTTGTTAGATTTATTTTGTTAGATATAATTTTGTTTTACAGCCTAGACAGTGACCTACATTGATAAATGTTTCCTGTCTACTGAAAAATATATGTTATTCTGAGTGAAGTGTTATATAAATATCAATTAGATAAAGTTACACATGGGACTGTTCAAATATACGTTTTTAGTTAATTATCTGTCTACTTGTTTTATAAATTATCAAGTAAGGGGTATTAAAATCTCCCATTTTAACTGTAATTTTTTTATGATTCTCCTTATAGTTGTATCAGTTTTTGCTTCACTTGTTTTGTAGTTTAACTTCTAGATTTATAAACATTTAGAAATATTATGTCATCTTAATGAATTGTCTCCTTTATCATTATGAAATAACTTCTTCATTCCTGATAATATTCTGGGCTCTGATATCTGCTTTGCTTGATATTTATATGGCCATGCCACTCTAATTAGTGTTAGGATAGTATATATTTCTCTATCCTTTACTTTTACGCTATTTATATTTTTACATTTAAACTGTATTTCTTCTAGAGAGAAAATAATTGGGTCTTTTTTTTTTTCCCTTCCAGACTAGCAAACTTTGCCTTTTAATTTGGGTATTTAGACCATTTATAATTAGTGTGATGTAGACCATTTATATTTAATGTGATGAATTATATAGATGAGTTAAATCTGATATCTTGTTATTTGTTTTCTATTTATCTCATTAGTTTTTTTGTTCCCTTTCCCTTCTTTTGTCTGTCTATTTTAGATTAATTGGATCTTAAATTTTTATTTCATCTCCATTGTTGGCTGAGAAGCTAGCTAGATTTTATTTATTATTTTAGTGGAATTTATATAATTTCTACATTGTTAATGTATCACATTCCTCCTTCAAGTAATATTACAACATTTTACCTATGGTATAAGAACCTCAAAACTGCATAATTTCATTTATCCCCTCTTGACTTTTGCAATATTGAAGCTATATATTTTAATTCTACATAAATTATAAACTACACATTATATTGTTTTTCTGTTTAAATGGTTTAAAAATCTTTTTAAAGTTATTTAAATAACAATGGAATATTTTATATTAATTCATATACTGAGACTTTCCACCATTCTTCATTCCTCTGTGTAATTTCCATATTTCTATTGGTTTTTGCCTTATGCCTACAGTACTTTATATATGTGTGTGTGTGTGTGTGTGTGTATGTCTATATATATATATATATATATATATATATATATATGTACATTTATAGATATAGATATCTACAATACTGCAAAAGTCAAAAGGGAGAAATGGAAGTATGCAGTTTCAAGGTTCTTATAGGTAAAATGTTGTAATATCACTTGAAAGAGTTATACAGTAATAAGGTAGAAAGCCTATAAAATCCACTTTCTTTATTCTATTTTATTTTATTTTATTTTACTTTATGTGTATACTATATCCAGCATTTATCCCCATGTTATCCCTCCCCACCCTCTACTGTCCCTCCCCTATCCCCCAACTACCCTTAGTGTGTGATGCTCTTCCTGAGTCCACGTGTTCTCATTGTTCAAAACCCACTTATGAGTGAGTACATGCAGTGTTTGGTTTTCTGCTCTTGTGTCAGTTTGCTGAGAATGATGGCCTCCAGATTCATCCAAGTCCCTGCAAAGGACACGAACTCATCATTTTTTATGGCTGCGTATATGTATCACATTTTCTTTGTCCAGTCTATCATTGATGGGCATTTGGGTTGGTTCCAGGTCTTTGCTGTTGTACACAGGGCTGCAATGAACATACTTGTGCATGTGTCTTTATAGTAGAACAATTTATAGTTCTTTGGATATATATCCAGTAATGGAATTGCTGGGTCAAATGGAATTTCTATTTCTAGATTCTTGAGAAATCTCCACACTGTCTTCCACAATGGTTAGACAAATTTATACTCCCACCAACTGTATAGGAGTGTTTCTATTTCTGGACTTTTTTTGGTTGGCAGGCTATTGATTGCTTCCCCTACTTCAGCCCTTGTTATTGGTCTATTCAAGATTTCAACTTCCTCCTGATTTAGTCTTGGTAGAGTACGAGTGTCCAGGAATTTATCCATTTCTTCCTGGTTTACTGGTTTATGTGCATAGAGCTGTTCGTAGTAATCTCTGATGGTAGTTTGTATTTCTGTGGGATCAGTAGTGATGTTCCCTTTATCTTTTTTTATTGCATCTATTTGATTCTTCTCTCTTTTCTTTTATATTAGTCTGGCTAGTGGTCTATTTTGTTATCTTTTCAAAAAACCAGCTGCTGGATTTATTGATCTTTTGAAGGGTTTTTTTTTGTGTCTCTATCTCCTTCAGTTCTGCTATGATCTTAGTTATTTTTTGTCTACTGCTAGCTTTTGAGTTTTTTGATCTTCCTCTTCTAACTCTTTCCATTTTGATGACAGGGTATCAATTTTAGATCTTTCCCTGTTTCTCATGTGGGCATTTATTGCTATAAATTTCCCTCTCAACACTGCTTTAAAGGTGTCCCAGAGATTCTGGTAAGTTGTGTCTTCATTCTGATTGGTTTCAAAGAACATCTTTATTTCTGCCTTCATTTCATTGTTTATCCAGTCGACACTCAGAAACAAGTTGTTCAGTTTGCAAGTGTTTGTGTGGGTTTGAGGGTGTTTCTTAAATCCTGAGTTCTAGTCTGATTGTGCTGTGGTCTGATAGACTGTTAGGATTTCCATTATTTTTCATTTGCTGAGGAGTGATTTGCTTCCAACAATGTGGTCAATTATACAGTAAGTGCAATGTGGTACTGAGAAAAATGTATATTCTGTGGATTTGTGGTGGAGCGTTCTGTATATGTCTATTAGGTCCACTTGTTTTCAGCTAAGCATTCAAGTCCTGGATGTCCTTGTTAATTTTCTGTTTCATTGATCTGTCTCATATTGACAGTGAAGTGTTGAAGTCTCCCACTATTATTGTGTGGGAGTCTAAATCTCATTTTAGGTCTTTAAGAACTTGCTTTATGTATCTGGGTGCTCCTGTGTCGGGTGTGTATATATTTA